>JAQIWD010000473.1:0-21028 GCA_034694825.1 Anurida granaria
CACACGGCGATCCCAACTGCGAGCCGAAGTCAACTTTTGGACGACCACTTCAACTTTGCTTTTCATTGTAACCTCAGCACTGCTAACTTTTATCATTTGCAGCGTCCTATGACCCTTTTTGTCTTAAAGCTCACGCCTCAATTACCTGGGCGCTGGACTTGACGAAATATCTCGGGGCGAAGGAAGCGACCTATCCAGTTTGGACTACAGCGCTGACCCATTTGCGGAAATTATACAATTTCCTCCGGGGGAGCGACACTACGGGAAGCGTCGTTTTTGAGAACTTCAAGGTAAGCCCACCAGTTGTCCAGTTCCTGGAAGCATCGTAAAGTTTTACCTTTGGAATTAAACAGACGTACTTGGGAGTACACATCGCGGCGGTGCTAGGCAGTCCAGATTCCCATGACCCTGCAGGCTGGATGCTCAAGGCACTGTTACTGGACTGGGGATGCACCCTTGACCACGCCCTGTGTGGATCGAAAACAGAAGCGCTGATGAACGCATGGGTTGCAGGCACCAAGTAAGTATCCACTTGCGAATGTAATTCAAAAAGCATTGGAACTGACTGTGACTGGAACTGTTGGGTTCAGAGTTCAAGCGGATGTCCAGCCAATGGTCTTCTGCGCAGCGTACCGGCGAGACGCTGATCCAGGCCCAGCTTGGCGAACCTTAATGGAAGTCCAGTACGCTAATCATGCTGTCAACGGCATTGGGCCAAATCAACATCGCTTGCTTTACAGCGCTCGCGGATGTGCTTCAAAGGTACTGGGAACAGAACCGGAATCACCTAATTCGCTGGATACGTAAGAGACAAGAGTTTACAAATTAAGAACCATTGGCAGGTGAAATCAAACCTTTTGCCGCAGATTGCTGCTGGAGACAATTCATCCTGACAGCAACATTCCAGGAGCACACAGGAAAGCTCTGATTACTCAAATTGCTGGACGTGATGATGGAATTGACGAGACCCTGGAATTCCTGGAACTCAACTACGCCACCATCATCTCCAGGTAAGTTGTCCAGGATTCTCCTAGTTCACATACGTTCGCTTAAAAATAATTTTAGGCTGGTGATTTTAGATTGGGAGATGACGCTATAACTACTGCGATTCGAACAATCAGTACCTACACTGCCTCGCTGGAGACTGAAAGGAGGGTAAGCCTACTAAACCCTCCGGAAATGCCCAAGTTTGAACAAACTCTTGTTGTTTTTCCAGATCCAGAAATTCCATGATGACCGAGAGGACGAAGTGGCTCCAGCTGTAGCAACCTCGCTCCGCGACTCCATTGTTATAATTCAAAGGAATCGGGAATGGAACACCAAGTTTTCTGAGGAAATTGGAGAATGGTTAGAGGACTGGATTAGATAAACAGAAGGAAGCGTCATTTTTTCAGCATTTGAAATTGGGATTCAATTAAAGCAAATTTAACATTTCTGTTTTAATACTTGCCTCTTACATTCGATTGTTGTAAACTACATAAACTTAAATGGGGAGGGTGTATCACATTAGTTTAGAAAAAAAAACAGGATAGTTTTGGATGTTTAAAACCGAAATCCAAATACAACTTGCAATTTCATTCGGTGAGGTGCCGGCGGCGGCGGTCACTTGCCAAAACTGACATCTCCTTCCAAAAAACACACAAAAGGTGACACCCAATTGTCATATCCTCAGCAAAAAGTGCAAACTTCCTCAATCCTCAACCTTGTGACGTCAAGTGAGGGCAAATGGAGCAGAGACACGCGGGACCTTAATTTATGACTCGATTCAAGGCTAGAGTGCATAATTTAACCCTGGAGATTTAGTTATTTTCTAGATAATTAATTTATGGGAGAATTATCATACATCAGATCATTATTAATGGGCTGGAACAGGCCAAAGGAACTCGCTTAACCTAAGCGTTAGGTTTAAATTAATTAAATGCTTAGATTACTGGGGAGTGGGAGTGGGAGGAGAGAAACCAGCGTCTAGTGGATTACTAAAAATTAATTACTTAAGTTCCTCAAGGGGTTAAGTGCGGACTGATTAACTGAGTTTGAAACGAATCCAAATTCATAAACAAGAAAACTACTGCTGAACTATCATGTGAAACGTTTAAAAACTCAGACTATTGCATTCTGATTTGGGTTCGAGGGGTTGTTAGAAGCTCCACTTGCCAGTACTGGGATATGCACAGCAGGGATGTCGTCAGCGTCTCCTCCTCCAAGCGATCCAGAAGTCTCCACTGAACTTCCCCCATCCACATCAACTGGATCAAGATTTATAATTGCATTGCGTCCAGCATTGGCTCCAGCCTCGCCCATCCCTCGATGAAAGGTTGAGTTTAGCACTGAAGGGAGAGTTTGGAGTGAGGGGAAAGGGGCACGGGCGCCTGGGGGTACTTCCGTACTTTGTCCTAAACTGGAACCGTGCACTTCGGCCAGAACAGGAAGGCTGTGGTGGCTCTGGCTCCGTTGCCCACCGGATTCAGAACTACTGATGGAAGAAGTGTCGGCAGAATCCGGTGCTTCTCGGGTACTATAGCCAGGACGAGGTGAGGGTGGGGGTACTTGTTGGCCGACACGATGAAGGAGGGGATGACGCCGGACGCGGAAGAGACTGTCCTGTAAATTTAAAGTTTTCCGTTGAAATCGTAGTGGTGCCGGTAGTGGTGGAGATCTTACCCCTCGTTGGACAAAAGTGCTGCTAGAAGTGGCTGGATTTGGATTCGATGTTGAAGGAGCCCTTAGGAGCGGCGTCGTCTCGTCTTCCGAATCCGAATCTGAGTCGTTGAAGCGCTCTTCCGCCAAAATTACTTTCCGCTTACAAATTGGACAAACTCGGCGATTCTTTGTGAGCCATGGGTCAATGCACACGGCGTGGAATCCTGGTAAGATTCAAACAGCGCATAAGCGATACATTCCAACATGTCATACCAAGTACTGGAAACGGTACCATGAGAGCAAGGCAACACTCGGACTTTATCTTGCTCCAGAAAGTCTTCTAGACAAACTGCGCATGTCTGCAACATTCAGAATAGTAGATCTTAATTAAGTTTGACATTAATTACAAGTAAATTGTTAACTTACTTCGTATGGATCACCCTTGGTCCATCGTGTAATGGGAAGTTTCTTTAGCACCGAATTCGGGAGCTTTCTCCGTCTCGATCTTCTCCTCTCTTGCAACCAGCGACAAACTTGCTGCCACACCTGGAGAATTTCATATAAATGTTCCATCGATTAGTAATTCCGAGCGACCCAGTTCCAACCATTGGGAATGTTAGTCACGTTATGTTACGACTACGTAACATGATACGTAGTCGTAACATTACGTAGTGTATTAGATGAGTATTGTCCTTACCAATCTTACCATGAACAAGAGCATAACCACAAAGCAAATCGTAACCACGATTGCAAATGGGAGGATATACCCGCTGAATGCGAAATCATCCTCGATTGAAATGTAGAACTCATAATGGGATGCCGTAATTGAGTAATTGTCTCGAAGAAGTAGTCCGTTATGTTCTCCCACGAACGCTGCATAGATTACTAATCGTTCTGGATCCCTTACATTCATTGGCTCCGTTCGGTTTGATCCAACATTGTGAATGATTATGGCCGAGTAGCCCATGTTCTGAGCATTCTCAATTTTAGTTTGGAAATCACAGTCGAGTCGTCTCGCTACCAAGATCCAATTTACGCTCGTGCTCACGTTTGGAGTGGGTTGGACACCGTGGCAGGCGTTTGGTGGATCTGCATAGACGGCATAACCCTGCGGGTTAACCAAAACATTACAGGTTTAGCTAAACTTCACTAGAAAGACATGTCATGACAGGAAATATCAAACATACCCGAAGACCATAATAGGACACCCGTTCCGGAACAAAGGAAGCTGGAGCATCAATAAACTCGGCCACACTTTCATTCGTTTGTGCATTAATGACCGTGATTGTTCCTGACACGGTTGAAATTATGGAGATGAAAAAAAACAGAGTCCACATTGTTGTCCATTTTAGCTCATCATGACCATGGCCTGTCCTTCGCCTCTTTAGATGTGGATGAGGTACTGAGCACTTATACTCTGACGACTCTCCCATGATGATCTTTGACCTTAGCTTAACACATTCACTTGAATCAAGTGAATTGACTACTACTTTTAATAATGTTCCGAGACTAACTTGGGTAAGAATGTCACAAGGGTGTCGTTTGCCATGGGTTTGTGAAATGTGAGTGTTCGAACGTGACGACTGAACCTGATAGAACTGCCTGCTGATGAGGAAAGAAAATTATGACGAATGACCTTGGGTGCCTTCTGTATTGCAGTTCTCCAATAATTCTACAAATCCTGATGATTCCTGTAACGGTGGGGAATGTCCGGTGGGACGTGGGGCACGTCCTGACTTGTACCACTATGAACTCTCTTCCTATTCCTAAATTAGAGCACACTTATCAGAAATTGCACAAACAAGAGCACATCGCAGAGGAAGAGAGGAGTTGATGTGATAAAATGGCGAGGTGAGTTGTTTGTATGATTCCTTGCGTCTTGGGTATAGCACCACCACGAGTAGGTATGCGTATGACACGGGTGGTCAGGGAGTTATACCCTCGTAGAAAGTGAAAACCAAGGGGCTTCTGCTGTGTTTGTCCTTGTGTTGGGCCAAGTAGATAACAACGACCACTTAACAAACTAAAATTAGTCAGAAAAACAACGAAAATCAAAACAAAACAATGGTCATTCCTCCTCCTTCCCACTTCAACATTTGCCAAAATGGAGCTCATCATAGTACAAATTCATGATTACTTTGATGGATTAGCACGTTACAATGATTACTTTTTGTTTTACCTTTTATGATTAACCAATTACCTGATCCGCAGCGATTTGATTTTCAGCGTCAGTTGTTGATAAGGGCTAAAATTGACCTGCCATCTGTCGGAGCGTCGAAGAGGGAGACGGAGACAATGAAAGGGGTGAATGACCTGAAAGTGCAAATTTTGAATTCCCGCCAAAGATTTCTGTTTGATTTTGTTTATTTCTGTCAGTTCCTGTCTGCTCAGCTCCGTTCATTTCATTGACCCCTGACCCAACTCGATTGAAATTGTTTCCTGCAAGTTTAGATCTTCTTATCGTTAATCTTGGGATTAATCGGATTACTCGTATCGATTGTTGAGCATCTGTGAAAATGATCCCCTACGCAGCAGCACTTGCCACTGGAGGTTTATCAGTGATCTGCCTCATATATCTAGGGCACAAAATAATTGGCTACCGTCGCCTTCTCCGAGTAACCGCTCGGAGCTTGGAAATTGAAAGAGGTAATACTGCTTACTGCTTAATTAATTAATTAATTAATTAATTGGTAATCAATCAAAGGATAATCAACAAGTACTTTCATTAATAAAGTTGTAGACGCCGATGTTGTCGTAGATGAGGACGACGAGGAGTACTACGAAGCCCATGGCGATGCTGAGCCCGCTGCTGCTGGAGAAACCGTGGGAGCTGAGCGTGACCGTAGTTCTGGAGACGCCGGTAAGAAATTTCATATTGGCCCCACCAAAAGCAAGCAATCCCTCGTCAGTTGTGAATCCTGTTTCTGCTGCAGAGCCCGGAAGGTCATCTCTGCCTTCCTTCCCAGTCCAAATCAGGATGTGAAGAAGTCAAACCGTCCAGTTTATCCAGGTAATCATGATGACGCAATCACTGGAAAACTCAAATTAACTCCATGACCTTGAATAGTTAATTTTTTTTATTCCAGCAGCGTCAGAGCCAAGCCTGGCAGGCAGTGTCTCATCGCTCTTCAGTTCTCCTTCTGAAGACAATGTCAGAGGTCAGTTGTCGTAATCTCGAGTCATCAATCCTTCACATGAATCCTGAAATTAACTTTACTTGAGCTAAAGTTAAATAGGTTAGATTTGTTTGTTAATTTTTATAAATCATGTCACAATTAAAAACGGTGGTTTTCAATGCTGAAAGCGTTAAACAAAAACAATGCCTTTTCACTACTCGATTCAAATTATGATTCAACAATCACAGAATTGAAGACAAGGTCAGAAAAAGTTAGTTGAATGGGTAATTAAATTTTACGCAACTCCCACGTAACGGTAGTTTTAAGGAGATGTAAGAGGATGCAACTAGAGGTCGAGCAGCATATAAGTTCGATGTTACGAAAATACTGCCCGACGTTGCGATCTGTCATAATTCTTGTCACTATTTCCAACTTGTTACCCTGCGGGTGGGGATATGGAAAAGACGGATGTCGTGGGTCCACGGCACGAAGACAGGACCCTTCCAGTTGTCACCAGTACTTTCAGTGTATTGCCGGCGTGTCGTACCGGGCTCGATGTGAGCCTGGAACCGTATTCCGCCGTACGTCCCAAAAGTGTGAGAATTCAGCTCGGATCCCTTGCACGGCGAACAAGGTCACTGGGCATCCGCTTGTGCGTGAACCATGCAGGATCAACGGTGAAATCCGTCCGAGTGAGATCGAATGCGACAAGTACTTACTCTGTCGGGTCAATTACTACGTCGGGGTCCCCTGCCCTTTTGGCCTCATCTTTTCCAACGTCAAGTATAGATGTGTGACGCCTCCAGACCAATGCGCCACAGCGGCAGAAGCGGGCGGTGCTGGAACCTTGCCGGATCTGGAATTGAAAAAGGAAGAGAACCCATACATTGGGATTTGTGATGGGAAAATCAATCAAACCGTTCCAGAACCGTTTGATTGTTCCATGTACATTCTTTGCGAGGAGGACCGGAGTGATGAGGCGCAAGTGCAAGCTGCCATGTCCATTCTGGAGTGTCCAAACAAGACGCTCTTCAGCGCTTCACAAAATAAGTGTCTGCCCCCTTCGGCTGTTTATTGTGGGACAAGGTACCGGGTCGTCAATTTCTTTGGGCCCGACATCCCTCCACCACCGGCTGCCATGGGACGATCCATTGGTGGGAATGGTAGAACGGTGGCTACTGGCCGGAATCCTGAAAAACCAAAATACTGGATTCAACCTGGTTAGTTTTTCAGTTGTTAACTTCAAATCGCTTCAATGAGCATTTAATTTAATTTGCAGGAAAATATCGAGCCATCGCTGCAAAACCGCAGGAGACGCCGAAAACTGCCCAGAATAAAACGAACCACAGCACCACCAGCACGAGCAGAGCCAATATCAGTAGGAGAAGTGGGGGAGGTGGGATAATCACAAGTTCTATCAACGGTTTTATCGTTCAAAAACCGTTGAAGGTTGAACAGCCAACGCCCATCGAAACGACGACGGAGAGTGACAGCGAAGGGGAATCACGAGGGGCAGGCACGACAGAAGAAGACGACGACGACGACGAGGAAGAAACCACCACCAACAGTGGCATTGAAATGGGACGCTCGTTGCGGAAATCAGACACCGCGGCGGCCGAAAAGCACCATCATGGCCGCAGCGCCGAAAAAGGGGGTAAAGATGGAAAGGCGAAGAAGGCAGGAATCGGACACCAACCACCAACCACTGAAATCGCTGCAGCCAATACGGCGACAGGGGTTCACGATGCGACAAATTCGAGGCATCTGCATGTGGTGAGGAGGGGTTTCATGCACCATGACCCAGTGGTCGTCAACATAATTATGGGCAACGGTCAGCAAATGCCTACGGTCACCCGCTTGCATCCATCAAGAGAGCATCGCCACCATAAATCATCAAAAGAAAATCAGTTAGACTCACAGGCATCCATGAAAGGTAAGGAGCGATTCGAGGAAGGGATGACAAAACGGAATGATACAGACGAGGATGATGAAGTATCGGCAGAGCACGGCAGCCTGGAATCAGATGAAGACGAGCCGTTTCGCTTCAATAAAAGTGGGCCAAGAGCCCCTAAGCGTACGAGCGTCCTGGACGACTACCACGCCGTTCTGAATGGGAAGCGATTCAACTCCACGGCGGAAGACATTTTGTACTATGGTGAAGACGTGTACTACGTCGGGGATTCGAATGAGACTGGAATTGTTTTGCCCAGGAATCCAAATCGGGAGGTGGATTCCCTGGAGCTGACACATCACACCTCCTCCGGTTCTCCAGCGTCACCGAAAGCAAAGTTACCGGAAAGAGCCGCACCATTGGACAAATGAACTCAAAGGTCAAAGGCAACATTCGTAATTTGGCGGAGAGTCAAAGAAAGTGAATGTTGTCGAATTGTCAGCTAAACTCATTCGGCGGTTTCCCACTAATTGGACAATTTGTAAATTGATTATTTAGATTGATTGGGTTTGAATGAAGTGAAAAATAAATTTTAATGCACTTTCCGTGTTTCCTGCTCGGCCTGGAGTGATTAATTATAAAAGTGACGCTGAGCCAATGACGTGAATCGCCCTTGTGCTTCTAATCGGATCCAATATAAAATAACCAAACAAAACGTATCTGTAACTATTTTCTAGCATTAACGATCATCACATTTCACCGTCAAGGGTCGACCTGTAAACCTGTCAAGGATTGTTGAATTTTGCAGAGGTCATGTCATTGTCATCTCTGCAGTGTCAACCAAAGATTTGGGCGGCGGTTGGACTACTCCTCAGTTTCTCAGTGTTCCTCTCATGGGGATTCCCACGGTTCCAGAATCCGGATGGAGGTGAGGTTTCTTCAATTTTGTCCAGACACTACTGCATGATGAAGATGAAATGTGTAAGTCCTCTCTTGAAATTTTGATGCAAAAGGACCGGAACAGAAGCCAGAGCCTGTCCGCAGCGGTATTTGTTTTGACTCCCTCGGTCGTCCGTACATGGAGGACATTGCGAATCCCAAGGATTGCTCCCAATTTTACAAGTGTACAATCACGAATGGAAGTGAACCGTTCTATCCAGAACCCGTCCCTCAATTCTGTCCTTTAAACCTGGGCCTTTGCTTTGACATTTACACGTGCCGATGCGAGTACTGTGACTTTGCCGTTTGCTTCGATCCCGACGATCCTGTTCACAACACGGACGAAGGTAAGTGTATCATTAACTAAATTCATTAAGACGAGGCAGGCGACATTTGTATCGCTTCGCATATGACTTACGCCTTGCTCCTGTTTTCATAGTCCGCTTCAACTGCGCCACGATGATGGAAGTACCAACTTGGAAGCATAATGTCGCCGGCTCCGGGTCACCGATGTCGTAATAGATCAAATTCGCCATCGGGTCACGTAATCAGCTCACGCGCATGTATGATTTATGATGTAAATCCACGGCATAATTCCGTAATTATCTGAAACAATAAAACTTCATCAAAAGCATGCATATACTGCGTAGTTATCTGGAAAACTCTAATTACAATGGACTGTATAACCTGCACAAACACGTTAAAATTTTCCAAATGAAATTCCTGGAATCTTGAGTTTGTGGTTGGGGTAATTGACTAAACTTTAACCTGATTAGCCCAGTTTCGGACGGCAACATAAAAGGCTTATCTTTCCTTGTAAATATTAAATTAATTGATAAATGAACAATAAAGTGATGATGTTGATTAAATATTTGAATATTTGCATCAGAATTTAAATAAAAGTGGTCGGACCCATTAAAATTCGTATTCTATCTCCTTCCTCTCATTATTCTTTGTGAAAAGTAAAATGGAGTACATTGACCGCCGCGGTGTCGTCGGAGTTCTGCTTGGAGTTTTCTTCCTACTCCTTTCCCTGGAAGTATTCCCAGACTCCACGGCCAGCATCATCCGAAACGGTAAGCATAAGTCCAACACGTGTGGCCAAAGTCCAATTTCCCGTTGACATTGTTCTTTTGTTACGTACGTAGGGCATGGTGAGTCAACGCTGAACTCGTCTCGTGGTCGTGACACCAGTTGCTACGATGATGGACTTCCGTACATTGGTTTGATTCCACATCCGAGCGCTTGCAACATCTTCCTCTATTGCATTCAATCAGGATCTGACTTCATCGCACTTCCAGACCGTTGTGCTGAAGACTATCTAGAATTTAGCATGACGAAGTGTTGGTGTGAGTTTCCAGATTCTCCAGATGCGAATTGCTACGACTATGACAATCCGGAACATCTAAATAGTAAGGATGGGGTCAAAGCTCAAATGAATTACACACTTTGCTGGAATGAAAAACATGATTTCAGTTACCAGAATGAAGTGGCTAAAAAGTTCTCTTCTTTTCCCTTTTCAGTTCGCATGAAGTGTGCGACGCTGGCCACGCCCAGTTAACCTCGGACCGGACCACCGTTTAAGTCCAAAATTCGCCACAAGTATTCACAAATAAAAATTGTCTTCCCACTGACTCACTCCTCATGATTTAACCATTGAAATTAATTCGGGAAATTCGGAACACACGACACCAATTCCGGGACTTTGCACATTTTTATCAGTCTAATCCCCTCTTGTGATTAGAATAAACATTTTTGTCCATGCTTTGTCCATTCAGGGCGTAGCTGCTGGGTACTGTCCAGGATGACAAAGGTCCTTGATAGTTCCACGGCTAATCCCCATCAATCAAAAAGTAATTTTAAATGCGTGTGATTAGCGTGGGATTCCTCGGGCTCGGTATTAAAAACAAAGTGTTATCCATCCAGTTCCAGTACAAAGGCTCTGCTAGATTCTGTCAGACCATAACAAAACAATTAAAAGGAATTAAGTAATTTGTTGATTTCCAAATCAAGTACCAGTGGCTATTAATAAGAGTTTCACTAACTTTTGACTTCAATTCAAGTAAGCAGGGTCAGGGTCAGGTCCGCCGCTCTCAATAAAACTGAAAAACTTCAACAAGAATTCATTAGAGAAGATTCATCGTGTATAACCTTAGAAAAAGTGTTCAAACAATGGAACAACTCATCACGTTTCTAGTCGTAGCAATCACAATTCAACTCACTTGCGCTGGAACAATTCCAGCAAGGAACAAATCACGTAAGTACTTTTCCAGTTAATGGTTTCCCTAAATCCTGAACCAGATCAATCAATCAGTGGTTAATTTGGTTCACTAGAAAATAATGCAGCGATGGACATGGGAGTTCTGGACAATACGTGCTACGACTCAAACGCGGTCCCTCATGTCGGTAATGTTCCTGACGCTGGGAGCTGTCGTCGCTTTCTGAACTGCGTAGGACTCGAAAATGAAGGTCCGGTCGCAGTCCCTAGTCCATGTCCAGCTTCCCTTTTGTACGACATCAATACATGTCGCTGCGAATACAACGCCTTGTGTTTCGACCCTAATAATCCCGACCACATCCCACGTAAGTAGCAAGTCAGCGATCACGTGTTCGTTCAAAGCGTTAATTTGTCCCTCTGGTTCATTCTTCAGTTCGGTTCAAATGTGCAGAACCGTGGGAAGACGAAGACGAGGATCGGAAATCATAATTTTTCAAAAGAAACGTTTTATACTTGGAGTGACACCGAAAATACTCATCAAATTAGCACTAAATTAGGAATATTAAGGTTAAATTAGCATTGTAATAATAAAGCTATCTACTTGCGTTTGCTGGCGTGATACGGTGAGGAAACAGTCTGATTAGTTTTCAATCAAGGCCATGAGCCTTACATCGATTTCAGGAAGGAGTTTTGGGGAATCCGACCTTGATTTCGTCCTTGTTGACACGGACAGGGTAAACCTTCACCATCTTATCCGGGTCTGGGCCAGGGGAAATACATTCACCGTTTATGATATTAAACTTCCACTGATGCTCTGGACATTTAATGACGCATCTTGGTTTTCCGGGTAAATCCTCAATGTCACCTTCCACAAGTAAACCACCTGGAGATAAACTACACAATAAAGCACTCTGTCCTAGGCCAACATGTCTATGGCTGGTTCTTTTGTTCTTTTTGACCAAACTTACCTCGATGAGGGCATCTTGCTTGGATGGCAGCGACTTGACCTGGACCAGTAAACACCAAAACGATTTCATTGTTATTAACGTACACTGTAACCTTCCCCTTTCTGGCAAGCCCTGCAGAATAAAAATTAATCTAGAGTAAACATTACTAAAATGTATACTGAATTTTACTTACCAGCAACAGTGATATTGGGAACCGGAAAGTAATTGAGTTGGTCAGCGTTCGAGGAACCGCTGCCACTGCCACTACTTCCACTAGATGTTGTCGCCATTTGGATGAATACAATTCGACCCAGCCTCGGTAGCTTCTAATTTCTAAGTCGTGGTTTGTCGGATCAACTTGAGAAGATGAACTGATTGAATAATACTCCACAAACTCCTTCAATTGTCGAATTTCAGTTGACGTTGACCTTGACCTTCACGTTTCTTTCACCAAATTGAGAACAAAGAACAAAGAATGACGAGGAGGGCCTTTGCTGAATTTCGCGGGTTTTCCAGGTCCGATAAGCGTCAAATGAAGCTTATGGGTATGAAATTTTTGTGGACAAAAGTTAATTAGTACCCACATTATCCAAATTCCCTTTAATTTATACACCTTGTACACCCTGTTCAAACATGTTTCCCTATTTCCTTAAAATCTTATTAGTCAAAACAGTTTTGCAAGAATCAGGACAGTAGGGGAGCATAAAGTCATCGTACTCTTCGCAGAATCCTTCTGTCGCCCATTCAGCGCATTTGTCACTCAAGTCCTTACATGTCGCTTCTGGAAATCAAAACAAGGTGAAACTCGTCAACATTTCAACTGGAAATTGTCCCTATCTGCGCAAAACTGACCGCATTTGTTACAAGAAGAGCGACAATTGACTGTCATCCATTTTGAGTTCTTTCCACTGCACAAGTCTTCTTTTGCCCACTTTCCACAACTCACATGCAAATCCTTGCAATTTCCACCTACAAATTGGACAAAATTGGAAAAAAATACGCTGCAAAGCGGAGAAAGTAGTTGTTGAAAATTTAGAAGAAAGGGAAGTTGCTTACTTTCACCACAAGCGATGCTTGCCGTGTTCAGTCGCGTCTTGCGTTTTGGATTGCATTTGTACCATTTGTTCACTTTCTCCACGTCTTTCTATAATGTGGGAAAATGAAGGTGAAAGGTTCTGGAAATTCAGACTTGATTCTTGACCTGTACCTTTGAAAATCCGTCCCGTTGACCCAGGTTTTCAGCCTCATCGAAATAAGGATAGATTGTAATTTCATGTTTAGGTTCTGCAAAGGCTTGGGCGCTGTAGTGGAGGACTGAGGCCGTGTCGTATTCTCCAGCGTAGTTTCCGGCTGGAGGCTCACGCTTTTCAAAATTGTGCTCATATTCTGGATAAAGGAAGCGAGTGATGAAAAACAAAATAGCTGTAACAAGGACCGTGGTGACATGACCATTTCCAGTTACCTTCTTTAATGACGTCGTAGTCTACAAAAACATATTTGTCACGATCCGCTCTGGACTGTTCGTGGACAAATCCAACCTGGAACAATTCATGATTAGGAGCTTCCATTTCTTTTTGACTCGACCTGATGGAAGGTCGGGACACTCACCGTGTGAAGAAACTCGTGGAGGAGACGTCCAAACTGATCGAAACACTGATTCGCCAACTTGATGGATTGGCGACCTCCTTTGTGACCAATTGGGCTCTTACACCCTTCGTCCGAGTTTTCAATGAAAACGTAGTCCTCGTCCTTTTCCAGGTCTGCAGCCACAAATCGGATGCAAGTGTCCGTTTCAAACTGTTGGACCGCTTTGGCCAAGTCTACTCGCTGGTCTTCGTCTGTTAACAAGAAATCTGTTACTGCTATGTTAAATATGTACACTAACGAATTCACTAACGAACTTTTCCTTCCATACCAAAATCACTGTCGAGGACGTAAGGGATCCTCCCATTTTCCCATTGCTCCACCGCATCCTTCTGGCGACTCTCCTTGGTGGCCTGTTTGGTCGAATCTGAAATGTCTTCGTTAGTGGGGTCATTCGGGTCAATTGGAGTTTTTGATTCTGAAAATTATAACCCGAATACATTTGAAAAGGTCAAAGGTTATTGGATTTGCTTCAAAGATTTGGTTTAGTGCTTCATGCTTACTTGTGAGTTCTGTAGCTTTTCGGAACTCGTCCGGGGTCAGCGGTTCTCCAGGGATGGGCGCTGATTTTGACGGAACTCCATCAGCGACATCATTTCCCAAAACCTGGAAACAGAAACGACAGTTTCCGGAACTCCTCCACAGTTTGTGTTATTTTGAGGAATTAGTGCTGCTGAGCGGAAAAAAAGCGAGAATTTTTTGTTTATTTTGAATGTTTTGAGACTTAGATGTTTCACAACCGTTGAACTTTGACCCATCACCCATGGGGATTTTTGTTGATTTTAATTTACTCGCTTTTTTTCCGACCTGGGCGACTACCTTATTGTCAAACAACGGGGATGGATTGTCATCGAAATGTAGCACCGGAATTCCAAGTACTGTGGATCCTATTAATAGAAAATGGACGACGAATTTAATACTTGTAGTGGTGGTTGCCATTTTGCAAACGTGATTGGCCGGCCGTGGAGCTTCTACGAATCTTCGCTAAGAATCAGAGGTGGTTCACCTTTCTGGATCTTCTGCTATTCTGTACCCGTCTGTCTCCAGAATTCTCCAGCGCTCAGACAGGAGATTCGTTGCGAAGCAATTCTAATTAGGTGGAATAATTAATTGATTATGCCGGACACAGGTACACAGGTGCAATTGAGTCATAATGAGATGACAATTAAACCATTAGTGATTTCAGGTAGAGCGGTTGGACTTCCAGTAATTTTCAATTTATTTAAGAATATAAACCTTACAAATTAGGCTTCTGAAACAGAATTGTTTTCCCTGCATTAACTTACAATAACCTAACTACTTTGTCATAAATAAGAACGATGACTAGAATAAAATTGACGCGGCGGTCCGACGTGGCATGAGATTTCGGCGACAGCGTTGAGCTTTTAGTGACCTCTTGCTCTGTTGAACTTTCAGTGAGGAAGGATAAAGTGGAGCGTGGGAACTGCCACATACCTCCGATAGAAATATTTCGACTGTTTCGGATTGAATTGCTGTCCAAAGCCGTAAGATGGGCGAATACGAAGGACAGGTCGGCAGTACCCTCGGTACGGGTCACGGCGTTGTCCATGTGGACACCCCCTCTCTGGAACGATGATTGTCGTCTTGTCCTTAAGGATTTTAGTCTCATCAATTGGGACTTGATGGTTATGATGATGGGAATGCAGAAGAGGGCGGAACGCTTCCTCTTCGCTGCTGTCCACTGTGTCCAATCGCTTCGACGACATTTGGTCCAAGTGTCGCTCTTGTCCGCTTTCTTCATTTTCAGTTTGACCTCTCGACGGTAAATCCATTCCCGAAGCAGGTGGATGGAATTCCATGGCGTCGGAACGATGTGAACGTGACAACGAAGCACGACATTCCACCTTCTTAGCTCCTTTCAAGAATGTCCGGAAAATTGAGCATAGGGATCCAATCGGAGAAGAGGGCGCTTCTGATTGTACGCTTCGGCGGAATGGGTTCTGCTCCTCATTCTGCTGAATCCCAGAGTCGTGGCGACCTTCCTGCTTTTCTGGGTGGAAATGATTGCTTGAATCAGGAAAATTCATGTCTTGACCTGAGGTCAACTGAAGATGGCCGATTTGGCACAAAATCAGCGCAGTTACAAGTAAACTGGACTCCATTTTGCCAAATAAAAATTTGTGTCCGTCCGATTGAGTCGAATGTAAAAACAAGACTGAATTTAACTGCAACTGCATGGACTTGTACTAATTCTGACTTTTTCACAGACGATTAATTACGCGTACCTCTCATTCACTAGCCCCTTGTGGGGGAAGCTTGCTTAATCACGTGCGAATCGTATCGACTGCGTTGATTACAAAATGAAATGACCTTTGGATCTTTTCATCCCTCAACCAACCTGAGTTACTCATCGGGGTGATGAAAGAAAATTAACGGTGGTAATTGAAGTAAAAGTGAGACAAGGCGAAGGGGGCGATGCCACATTTCCTTTTGTTGTAAGTGTCTCTTTCTGTAGGAAATTAATTAACAAGACGAGCCATAACTATTTTATATTTTCCTGGTACTTGGGATATATTGGTCAAGGGTCACTCGACCTAATTTCTGATAACAATTTGTGAGGTGTGACGTTATGTTTGTCCCCGTCCCAATTTCCAACCTCTGACCTTAGACTTTTTACACAGGAACATTAGAATTCAGGCCGAAAATCCAATTTTACTTAAAATTGGGTTTATTCTTAAACGGGTATGAAGAATAAACCGTTCAAAATACGCTGATAATTTTGTAAATTACGAATGGAAGCACATTTCCTGGTTTCTGCCTCAGTTTTTGGAGTTTCGGTAACCCAACAACCCGACCTATCTTTTACCCTCCACCATAATAATATGATATCCGAATTTTGTTTTGATCGGTGGATCAGTGTAGCTGGGATTGTCCATGGATGAGATCGGAAGAGCAAATGCAGCATCCTGTGGAAAATAGAACCAAAGGTACCAGTTTATACAACATAAAACTTTCAATTGCTAAACGATGATGGTGTATGATTGATAATGGAAAATCCTCTCATCCTGTGGTTGGGGCACCAAACAAATTGATAGTTACCTGGAATGGGCCAACCATCGCTCCTCTGATTTGCCAGCCCAAATCTCCCTAAACACAAATAGAAATCACATCAGTAATGAGTAACAAAGGCCTTGGAATAGTGTCGATTTGTCAACCGGTGCTTGCTTACTCCTTGTCGAGCTTTGTCCTCGCTGTACTGAGCTGCAACTTCAGAGAATTTCACCCCAGACTTAAGTTTCTCCATGGCTTCAAGGATTTTCGACTGCTTTTCACAGAGGATATGCCGTACCTGGAATATGAAACAACAAAGGTCAAAGGTTAGTATTGAAGTAATTTGGAATTAATTGGCAACATGCGAACTGATTTATACCTTCACGGCACTTCCTCCTTTGGCTGCCGGCTTTTCTTCAGTTTTTGACCCACCTGCTTTCGCACCTTTGCTGGCGCCTTTCCCACCTCCGTCACCTCCTGCTTTGCCCTTTGCGTCCTTCTTCGGTGCCATGTCCAATAATCAATGAAATCCAGGCAGACTGAGCTCTTGACCCGGTTTAACCAAGGGGCTGACAGCGACCACTGTAAACATAAACAATGAAAATGAAACTGATCACCTGTTTTCTGTTTTGTCTAAACTTGTCATTTCATTTCTGTCACTTTCTTTCCGCGCGAATTTGAATTTAACAGGCGGGATTTGCAGTTTTCATTAAATTTTCTCCGAAATTTGCGGTTTTAAGTGGATAGTGGATTCAATTCATTAATTCTTGAGGTTGATTAACTTTTTAAATCAAAGAATCCGACGAATTTCAGAAGAATGGAAGCCTTTTTGAAAACTGGTAAACTAGGGAAATCCTCCCCATCCACTTCTACTGGAAACAGTACCGCTAAAAGTGATGACAAGACAGGTACAAAGAAAAAGTATCCTGTACCTTGGGTGGAGAAATAGTAAGACAAGCTAATTTAATTTACCTAATTTGCCAAATTTTATAAGAACAAGTCCAGTAAAATATTTGTCTTTTGTTTACAGCCGACCACGGAACATTTGCGATGTTGTTCAACAGGAAGAAGTTGTGGCTGTTCTCCAAAAGACGTTGCAGGGCGCTGATTTACCAAATTTGCTATTCTATGGACCTCCTGGGACTGGAAAGACGAGCACGATCCTCGCCGCTGCTCATCAACTCTTTGGCGACAACTACAAAGATCGGTAGGTATGCACACTGTGAGCGGAAGCGGATGTTCACTTTAACCTGAAAATTTTTTAACGGTTCCGGTTTGGGACCTTTCTTTTTGACAGATCCTAAAATCTCCTAAAATTCTATCATTCTCGTTTTGTTTTCAATACAACAGGATTTTGGAACTGAACGCTTCTGATGAACGAGGAATTTCCGTGATTCGGGAAAAGGTCAAGAAATTCTCTCAGTATTCCGCATCTGGATTCTTGCCAGAGTAAGTTTCACCGGCCTTGTTGTGGATTCATTGAGATCACTTTTTTTTATCGATTGATTTTCTTAAATTTTGTCAGCGGCAGACCCTGTCCCCCATTCAAACTCATTATCTTGGATGAAGCAGATGCGATGACTCACGCTGCTCAATCCGCTCTTCGTCGTACAATGGAAAAGGAAACAAAGTCCACTCGGTTCTGCCTACTTTGTAACTACTTGTCCAGAATCATTCCTCCGCTGACTTCCCGTTGCTCCAAGTTTCGCTTTCAGCCTCTCAGTAAGAATTTGGAACTGGATTTGTTTAATTTTTCTAAAAATCGGCTCAAAATGATGTGTGCGTTTTTTGTGTTTCAAAGAGGATGAGATGATTTTGAATCGTCTGGAATTTATTTGCGGAGAGGAGAAGGTGAGGTTTGAGCACGGTGTGTTGCGGACATTGATCAAAACTTCAGATGGGGATATGCGTCGTGCTATTACCACCCTCCAGTCCTGCTTCCGTCTCAAAGGGAAAGATCACATGCTCAAAGTTTCCGACATTCAAGACATTTCAGGGGTATGTCAATTCCAGCTGTCAGCTTCCTTGAAACCTTCCTTCCTGTGGGCATTTCTAAACGCTCTAATCTCCACCTAGGTTCTCCAACCAGAAAAGGTTGAAAAACTTTTCGAAGTCTGTCAATCCGGAAACTATGACAAGGTGGACAGCTACATGGAGCAGTTGATCAGGGAAGGTTGCCCGGCAGCGAAAATCTTGGATCAATGTTTTACCTATACCCTCGAGAACACGGAATTGACTGATCCTCAAAAAGCCAGAATTTTTGAAAAGATTTCTGTAAGTTCTTTTAATTTGCTTTGCTTGTTATCCTTTTTCCAGATCAAGATTCATATTCCAATTCTGTAGGAATGCAACTATCGACTCTTCGATGGAGCCAGCGAGTATCTTCAGTTGATGGATTTGGGAACCACCATAATGCGTTTAGTTGCTTAATCTACTCGCTCCGAATTTCGAACGGGCAGATCTGGACTCCTTCATTCACATGACACCTGGACCTCAACTAATTCTTAAAGTTAATTACCAGGTAGAGCTCTTTTTCGTAAGATTTCCTTTAAAATAAATGCCCCAGAGTTTCCATAGGACTTTTCCCAGCAGTTTGTTATCAGTTTATGCTAAAACTGTCGCAAGTGTCGCTGTTCCGATTCTTGGCATAAGATAGCCTAAGGTGACACAAATGGTCCCACCCACGCCGATGTCGCCTGCAGTGGCACAACGACGAGATCCAAACGACAATGTCCGTGAATTACAGCAAGTGTCAACGCCAGCAGATCAAGGGGGTTTGGGTCATGATGGGCATTGGGGTCATTCCCTTCCTATCACAGCCACGCTGCTTGGAGCCATGCAGGCAATGCAATACGAATCTTGAAAAATACAGACTAACCATCAATGACAACTAAGTGTGTTCCACCTCCAATAAAGATACTTTTGTACATTTTCCCTGACCGGCTTGGGATCCAATCAGAAGAGGACGTGGGTGTAACCTGGGAGAACGTCGTCAAGCGACGTGAATATTGGCGTCTCTTCGTGGCGCATTTCTTCCATTTCGGACGCCTCCACGTTATCCTCAATGTCACCAGCCTCTACTGCTTCGGTTCGTTGATCTCAATTTCCATCTTTTCATTACTAATTTTGAAGCGTCTGTCGTTCATTTCCAGGGCGTTACTTGGAAAGGAAGATCCAATGGTTCCCTTTCCTCCTCATCCTGGAATTAATGGGAATTGGGTCGAACCTCTCCTTCCTTCTCATCAATCAGCACGTCGCCGGATACCCTGCAGATACGAGTACTTGCGGATTTTCTCGTAAACCCTCCAGAAACTAACGAATCGGCCATTGGTTGTCGAAGCACTGGTGAAGGGCTTGTTCCTCTTTTTGAATTCCAGACGTCCATTTTGGCCTTCGAATCTTATTGGCCTACACCCAGGAGCCCCGCAACTACGAGCCGAGTCTGTTCCTTGGCCTCTACCCAGCTTACCTCTCCCCTCAATTTGCACCTTGGCAGCCGGTCCTTGAGGTCGCCCTCCTCAAACTAACGATCCATGAACTGAACGTGACGGGGCAGGTCAGTGGGATCCTGATCGGATTCGGTTTCTCCTTCATCCTCAAACTTTTCCGAGCTCGCCACATTTACACGGTCGGATTTGCCAACGCTCGAAACTGGCGAAGGGACTAAAGCTCACCAATTAATTGCTGGCTTTCCAAATTAATCATCCTGTTTAATTAGTTTTCTGTTCAATAAAGTCTCAAGTCAATAAATTACCTTTATACAGTAAGAATATTTTATGATATCATTTATTTCGTTTTTTTCTGAGGCGCTGATTGATTAGGCTTGACTTGCATGATTTGTGTGATTTCGATTAATCCTTTCGTGAAGTATGATTTGTCCATGTCCTTACGGACGGTTCCTCCAGTTCTCCTGATCCGATTCTTCTGCGGTTGATTGCAAAGTAGCTCTGTAATTTTGGTTTGTCCATTGACGACGTCGCTGGGTCGGTGGGTTTGGGTGGGTTCTCCAGTTCTCATCCCGTTCCGCTGCTGTCGGCCGATTTCCAGTAGCAGTCGTTGGAATTCCAGGCGAGAATCGGTTCCATGTAGGGATTGTCCCTGAGAATGTTTCCTCTTCATCCGATCCATCCAAGGTGAAGGCACTGCGGGGGATCCGTGGCAGCGGGTAAGGGAAATGGTCGTCCAAGTAGTTGTGCTCATCATGGCCACCCGAGTGTCCAAAATACGCCCGTGGCTCCGGTGATGGCCAGTACCATCGCTGCTCCTGGTTATCTCCACTGCCTCGTCTTGGAGGGTAGTAGTACTCGTCATCATCATCGTCCCAGGTCATGGGCTGGGGGAAGGGGTTGACGGCCCGCACCGCAGAGAAAGGAGGAAGGAAAAAGGAACGAGAAAAAAGAGTTGGAATGTAGTCAAATCAATGTGTTCTGGTTCTAACACGTTTTTTTCGGATGGCGCCATGATTTGTTCTGTCACGTTTTGTCCCGCCCCACCCGGAAACTTGGTGAAATTTGTTGAATTTTAATTATATTATTAGTTTTGCATGCATGCGTCCAGTTACTACAAACTCTTAAATTTTGAATGGCGTGGTCGCTATTAATCAGTGAGTATGAATCCACTG
>JAQIWD010000474.1:0-21021 GCA_034694825.1 Anurida granaria
CTGTTTGAATGTCGATTTTGACCAACGGTTTATCGTTGGCGGATAGGGTAGTTGCTGATGGAATTTCTGTTTCGAATTCTATCTCGGGTGCATCGTCAGCGGCTATGAACATTACTGGTCGAATTTCAGCATCAAGATTGACCGCGGTTTCATCTTCGATAACTTCTGACTCGGCTGGTAGAATTTCAGTATCGACTCTGACATCGTGTTCATCGTCGGTGCCTAGGGAGAAGGTTGGTTGACTTTCCGTTCCAATTTCTATCACGGGTTTATCTTCAGCGGCTACTAAAGTAACTGGCGAAATTTCACCTCGTATTTTGATCGCGGTTTTATCTTTGACACCCTCTAAATTCACTGGTTCAATTTCAGTATCGATTTTCATAAACGGTTGATCGTCGGTGCACGGAGAGATGGTCTGTTGAATTTCATTTCCTATTTTGGTCACGGGTTTATTGTCAGCTGCTAGGGAGGTATCTGGTTGAATTTGGGTTTCGATTTGAACCATGGGTTTATCGTCAGCAGTTCCGGAGGTATCTGGTTGAATTTGGGTTTTGATTTCGACCTTGGATTTATTGTCAGGGGCCACGGCGATATCTGGTTGCATTTGGATTTCGACTTTGACAATGAGTTTATCGTCAGCAGGTCCGGAGGTAACTGGTTGAATTGTGGTTTCGATTTCGACCACGGGCTTCTCGTGGGGGGCTGTGGCGATGTCTGGTTGAATTTGGGGTTCGGTTGTGACATTGGGTTTATCGTCAGACGGCACCGCGGTATCTAGTAGAATTTGGGTTTCAATTTCAACCATGGGGGTAGTGTCAGAGGTTACGGCGCTATGTGGTTGAATTTTGGTTTTGATTTCAACCATGTATTTGTCGTCAGCGGATCCGGAGGTATCTGGTTGAATTTTGGTTTCGATTTTGACTATGGTTTTATCCTCAGCGGCTTCTGAACTTTTTGGTTGATCATCAGTTTCAAATTTGACGACGGGGTTACCTTGAAGGGCCACTGAAGCTGTTGGCGGAATCTCAGTTCCGATTTTGACAATTGGTTTATCCGCAGGGTGTACTGAATTTTCTGGTTGATTCTCAGTTTCGAATTTGACCGCGAGTTTATAGTCAGCGCGTGGGAAGTCGGTTAGTTGAGTTTGTTTTCCAACTTTTAGTTGCGTTTGTTTTCCAACTTTGACAACGGGTTCATGTTCAGCACCAAGTGAGCCGGTTGGTTGTGTTTCACTTTCTATTTCGAAAATTGGTTCATGTTCTGCACCAGAAGTACTGTCTGGCTGAATTTCATGTTCGATTTTAATAACATGTTCCGTTTCTACGCGTGTAGTGTTCGTAGGTTGAAATTCATTTTCAATTTTGCCTATGGGTGCCACTTCCGCGCCTCCGGGAATGGCTGACTCAATCTTACTTTCAATTTTGGTTATAGGTCCATCTCCTTTCTCTGTGGTTGTGACTGGCTCAACTTCAATTTTGATTATGCGTTCAGAAGAGGCTAATGTCATTTCACTTTTGATATTGGTAATGGGTCCATCTGATTTGTCCTCGTCAATGGCACGTTCGATTTTAATAAAGTGTTGATTTTTTGGGCCTGAAGAAGTGGCTGGTTCAAGTTCGATTTTCATGTTGATAATTTGTTCATGTTTGACGCTGATTTCGTCTGGGGTATGACTTTCTTCTCCTTCAGCTACTTTCTCCTTCGATTTACTCTTCCGAATTCGCGTAGGTCTAGTTGGAATATGCGGAATTTCAATTGGCGTATCTTCACTTCCAGACTTTTCATCCTCTACAACGCCTTTCGTCTCCAATTGAGCCGCTTCCATCTGCGGCGTTTCCAACTTCTCTTCCTTTTCGCGTTGTTCTTCAAAACCTTTCCCTTTTTTACCTTTCCCCGCAGATTTTGGTTTCCTCTTTGTGACTAGTGGCTCAATTTCGTCGTGTGGGGTTGAAGAAAGATTTGAGCCTGACGGCGGCACAATTGCACTTTCTCCTTCCCTACCGATTCGTGCGTCAAGTGGCTCCTCTTGTCTCAATTCTGTTTCGGATTTCGCCTGATTTTCGGTTTCAATTTCGCCAATTTTCTCCCCAGCATTTTCTGAAAGGAAAGGGGCTAGGGAAACTGAAAGGTTCGTCGATTGCTCAAGAGCCATTTCCTCGGAAACAGTTTTTTCGTCGCTTTCGGAAGCTTTCTGGATTTCTTCCAATTTGTCAAATTCCTCTATTTCTGAAATAGGCATCCCGAGTTCCGCTAACTCCGCCCGAGCAGGCGACTGCGAAAAAGGTTCAGCAGAAATTCCAATTTCTGTCTTCTCCCCCATGGATTCTTCTCCGGGCGCTTGCGCTCCCGACTGCTCCGTTTCGGTAAACTTTGGATTTTTCCCGCCTTTCTTCTGCCCCTTTTCGTGTTTTCTTTTCGTCGCAACCGGTGGGATCGTGTCTTCCTTCTGCGACAATGAAATGGATTCCGAAGCTGGTTCGCCTTTTCCAGTTGACACATGCGCAGATCTTACCGCGTCGTACGGTTCAGTTCTTTCCGATGGTTCATTCTCATCCATTGGAATTTCTTGAGATGGCGCTGTTGACTGCGCAGGTGCTGTCTGGAGGGTAATGCTTGTCGAACTTACAAACGTCGCGGCCTCTTGTCCATCCCTTTCTGTTGCCACGTCCTCTCGACTTGTCATTGGTGAATCCATTTTCTCAACTTGCCCCGACTCTAAGTTGATCTCCTTGTTTTCAGCCTGGTCAGCCGGAATCAGTTGAAGGAAAGCTGTCGCCCCTGTCGTTTCTTTCTCCCTAGATTTGCTTCTTCCACTTCGTTTCGGTGGTGAGGGGGATGTGGTGCGTTTCGTCCGTAGCGGTGGGACCGGAATGTGCTCCGCTTCTTTGTCAACTCCTATCGCGTCCTCTTCGGGAGGACTCGGCATTTGTCGGAATCCCTCGGCAGACGAGTCGGGTTGATCCTGCGACGCTGGAATTTTTTTGTTACTCTCCGCCGTAGAGATTTGGCGTACCACGTTTTCTTCAAATTCTCTTTCCAACCGCAGGTTGGCAAAATCTGAAGGTGGCGTCTGTATAGGTGGCGCCTGCGTCTCTCCGCGCAGCACACTTTCTTCAAATTCTCTTCCCATCCACTTATTGGTCAAACTTGCCGGAGGCGTTTGGATTGGTGGCGCCTGCGTCTCTCCACGCAACACTTTTTCTTCGTACTCTCTTCCCATGAACTCATTCGCCGAAAATTGGAGGGAGGCTAGTCCAGCTCTGTTCCCTACTTCAATTGGTTGGGGTGGCGGCGTCATGAAGTTCAATTGGTCCTGCACTTGCGTAACTGAAATCTTCATTTTCCCCGAACTTAAACTGGTTGGGAGTTCATCAGGAACAAATCCAAATTCTTTTTGAATTTCTTCACGGGTCATTGGCGATATTGGCGACATGCGTCCAGGAGAGCTCAAGCCCATTTCAATAGTGGCAGCCAAGTGTTCCCTGGAGTCTTCTGGAAGTTCCGTGATGACCAAACCAGGGCTCATTGGTCTCTCCATACCCACCCCTCTTCGTCCAATGACATCCACTACTGGGCCACTGGAAAAGTGTGACGACTCTTCAGCCACTTCGTCCGGTTCCTCAATGACCTCCTCCCGGATTTCCTCAACGCCGTTGACAATGATGACGCGGCGGACGATTCGTCTCCTTTTCCGAATGATCCTCCTCGTCACATTTTGGGTAATCTGCCTCACGCGGAGCGTCACTTCTTCTGAAGACTCGAAATCTTCTGGGGGTGGAAGGGGAACTAGGGAGAGACGCTCTGAGAGGTCAACCGGAAGGTCAGAGGTCACTTCACCCCCTCCGGTCCCTTGTTCTTGGCTCATGCGCACAAGGATGGAATGTGGGTCGGGAGTGGTGGGGCGAGGAAGGTGGGGGTCCATGGGGTCATTTTGTGAAGATCCTGACATGGACACTTCGGTTCGTGTGGCAAAGGAAGCAAAACCAGACTGTTCGAATTTAGTTACAAAGGAACTACCAGTGGCGGCGTCATGAACTTCACCCATCACTTGGACCCGCGGGATTTCCATTCTTGAAACTTCAACACGACGCATGAGCGGGGGACTCGATTCATCAAAAAATTCACTATTTATGTTCACCCTCTGGAAATTCCAAAAAATAAAATTTGAATAAAATTTACGATTGTTCGTATTTGAGTTGAGTTTTTTGTTTTTACGGATTTCGCAAAATCGTGTAATTTCTGGGTTGTGATTTTAAGTGCTCTGAGCTTATAGCTGAGCTCATCAACTTCGTTCAAAAGATCCTTCCCTTCCGCATACGGAATTTCGCCTAAAATTTTTTTCAAGGTGGCCACGGATGCTTCCAAACTTGGAAAGGTTTCCAAGAGCTCCTAAGTAACACGCAAAGAAACATTCAAAAAAATGTTTAGCCTGACCTCAAAGTGTGCCTAATGTCGTGAACATTTTAGGGTTTGCAAATGGACGTCTCAAAAAAATGTTGAGCCTATTACCAGAATTTGAAACAATTGCATGCATGGATTTTTCAAGTTTTCAAATGGTTTTTGACAATTTCCGGAGGATTTTTGAAAATATCAGTTCATATTTGTCTAAGTCTCAAAAAACTTCGAAAATTTCAAAGGATTTCTGAAAATTTAATAGTATTTCACAAAATTTCAAAGCGTTTCTGAAATTTTCAAAGCATTTCTCCAATTCTCATTCCACACAATTCAAAGGATTTTGCAAAATTTTAAGGGATTTCCAAAATTTTTCACAGAATTTCAAAGGGTTTCTCAAAATCTTAATCCAATGAATTTTTAAGTTACGACGCAACGGTTTCAAAAAACAGTTGTGGACTTTTGAATATTTCGTCCCTGCTATTTTGCATTTATTAAATGGGTCCTCACCTGAGTGTCTTTTTGTGCTTTTTCTCCATCTTCACTTGACAGGGCCGTCAGTTTGTCCTCAGAGACCTGAAGGGCTTCGCTGAGTATCCTAACACTCCGTTCCACATGTTCCTGTGCATCAAAACAGTACAAAATTACTACAATTTCCTTTCACAATTTGCTTATCTTCAACTCTTGTTAAAAACGCGTGCAAGAAAACGCACCATTGTAATTTGGATTTGTAAATGGATTTTTTGAAAACGGCAGCGGAAGTTACGAAATGATTCCGTTCAATGCAACATACAAACTGAGACTCTCCGGCACTTCTCTTCCGCATGCAAAAACTGATGAGTTATTAGCGTAAAGCCAGAGAACGCGTCATAAGTTGTCTTAATCACTTGGCATAAATCCATAAGAAAATCAACTCAACCCAAGATCAAGTGATCCGAAAGACAAAAGCCTATTTATACCCCTTCCTCTTTTTCCTTGTTAGTTTCTAGTAGTTGTGAATTAGTACTCATTAGCACACCAAGACGAAAGTGAAAGGTCACACAAGGTCACTCTTCATTAGCACAAAAAATAACCTTGTTCCGGTTATGCTGGGGTTCGTGCTGTTCCGCATGGTAATTCAAACTCAGTTCTTCCAATGGCTTCACCTGGCCCAAAAAAAGTTTCACTCCGCCCCAAGCATCTTCAGTCGGTGTCGCCGCGGAGGGAAATGGCGGTGGCGTTTGAGTTGGCTCTCCTAAACCCAATTTGGTACTCCAGTCAAGGCAGTAGGAACCGAAGGTTGAGGATGTCGAGGAGTCCAAGAATTCAGGCATGGCGCCACCGCCATCTTGCGGTGGCTCTGGAGGCAAGGCTTTCCTGCTTCCTGATTGGTCGTTGGGATCACCAGGGGGTGGGCCATTCCCGCCTCCTTTTTCCAGGTGTTCGAACCTTGCCGATTTGAGCTTCTTTTTTGCCAAACTCTCATGCCATCTCCTCTCTACCTCCAATAATTCTAACAAAGATGGCGGAGGGCCTTCTAACAGTAAAACCTGGCAACACTGTCGCTTTCTTAATGTGCATGATTCTTTTGTAACATTATCTACTGCGCATGATTCTTTTGTAACATTACCTACTGCGCATGATTCTTTTGTAACATTACCTACTGCGCATGATTCTTTTGTAACATTATCTACTGCACAAGATTCTTTTGTAACATTATCTACTGCGCATGATTCTTTTGTAACATTACCTACTGCGCATGATTCTTTTGTAACATTTTCTACTGCGCATGATTCTTTTGTAACATTATCTACTGCACAAGATTCTTTTGTTACATTATCTACTGCGCATGATTCTTTTGTAACATGATCTACTGCGCATGATTCTTTTGTAACATTACCTACTGCGCATGATTCTTTTGTAACATTTTCAACTGCGCATGATTCTTTTGTAACATTATCAACTGCGCATGATTCTTTTGTTACATTATCTACTGCGCATGATTCTTTTGTAACATTCCCTACTTCCTTGCCAACATTCCCAACGGTGCATTCTTCCTTGCTAACTTTCTCCACTGCGCATACTCTCCTCCTAAACTTGTCCGCGCATGCCCGTCTCAGAACATTTTCGGCTCGTGCGGCTGCGCAACTCTCCTTTGTCACAACCACTGGGGGCAGAACTTCAGCCACGCTCAAATTTGACCCAAAATTGAAATCGTGCACATTTCCCTCCAAAACCAAAACTGAAAAGTCGCCCACCTCTTCACTTTGAATTTGGACAGTTTTCTCTGATGAATTTGGATTTTGCTCCTGCGCAGTCGCGAGGTTACCTGTAGTTCCATTTGTGACCGTTGGTGCTTCTGGTGGAATTTCAGATGCGGCGGCTGCGTGTGGATTTTGTGACACTTGTGCTACACTTGCAATTTCTTGGGTGATAATTTTAACGCCTGGATCTGGCACTGGTTGACACGTCTCCTCGGGAGAAAAGATAAGTCGGGAATGAGACATTTGATTAATCGGTCCTGCAATTTCATTCAAGCCGTGTGGGTGTTGTGTTGATTCTTGTTGTGGATTTAGTTGGTTAAGCTCGTGAAGGTTAATTTTGGGAGCTACGTCGTCTTCCATGGGAGATTTTGCCAACCTTTGCCAATCATCCTTCATCATCTTCTTCTCTTCATAAATTCCAAGGTCTTCATCCTCCAAACCTACTTTGCAATAAACATTTTTTTCTTCCTCTTCCATTCTTCTTGGGGGCAAAAACTCAGGACATGCACCAGCATCATCAACTTCCATTTCTTCCGCTTTACCCCCCTTTGTTTTTATGGATTCTCCTTGCTTCACAACAGCAGAGCCCCCCGGTGACATTTCCAGCGACCGGCGACACTCGTCCTGCTTAACCTTTTTCGGTTTCCTCCCCCTTGAACCACCAGACGCCACTTTCCCCTCACCCTCATCAGTTTTTACTGCTAACCACACTGGTGGTGGGGCGGGACAAACAAATTCTTCATCTTCCACTTCAGATGGCGCCACTGAGCAGGCGGACTTTGACCTCCGTTTCTTGCTGCGGTGACGTGGACGCTTCGTGGCGGGAGCTTCAACATTTTGAATTACGAGGCCTGGAATTGTGGGATGTACAAAAAAGGTGGCGCCCTCTGGTGGTGGTGGTGGAGTCGAAAATATTCTTGTCACTTCCGGGAATGCGGGCGGCACAGGCTCAATTTTATGAAAATGAGGGGGGCATGGCGACCTTGCCGGAACAAAATCCACATTTTGTTGACAGATGTGGGCAAACGTGTTACCACCTGGTGCCCATAGCCGAGCTGGGCTTCGGCTTGAACTTATGCCTTCTCGCGGCGCATGCGCTTGGGTTTCTCTGTTTCGGTTTGCAGGCGATGGACTTAGGCTGAGCGTTCGGGGGGCTCGGATGTGCCCAGCTGTGGGGGTACGATGTGTCTGGATTTGTCGGTAGGAGGGGCTGCGGGAGGATAGGGGTCGGTGACCTCTGACCTCCGCCCCAACGCGGAGTCGGTGACCCCCAACATCTTCCAGTGGATGAGCGACAATTCTGATTGGTTCGGAGGATGATGAGGAGGGGATTGGAGAGGCACAGCGGGAAGAGTCACGAGAGCGACGACCAAATGCGACATCCGCATAAGTATCACTTTGCCCCAGTTCTAAAAATTCACTCATGGCGGGCGCGGCGGGAAATGCCGACTTTGAAATCCCTAAATTTTCCTAGCTATCTTAAATTTAAAAACAAATATGCGGTAACAACCCTTTTTCCGTTCCATTAATTTATTCGCACTTTTCGAAATGACGCAAAGTTTCAAAGAATTCAAGGCACAATTTTCAGACTTTTTGTAGAACAAAAGACAATTGGTGTGACTAGATTTTGGCAGTTGTTTCTTTTTAGAGTGAATTAGTTGAAGATGCAGACTGAATGAGGAACAAAATTCGTTGATTTTTGGATGCAATGGAAGACTGGAGGGAGGTGAGCTTCTCTTTCCAACCCTACAAATAAAACAAGTGGAAAAAAAATCCTAAGCTTAAGAAACAGAAAGGACAGATGAAAATAGTCTAAAAAATATTTCAAAAAAGTGCAGAAGTGAAACAGAAGAGGAAGGAGCCGGATCTACATTTCCCATGGCCACACAACGTCAATTCTTACATAAAAAATCACATCTGGTCTAGCATAGGCTAGCGGTCTGAGAATACTTGGACTTTGTTTTGGCCCTCAGCCAACATTTAACAACAGCACGTTTTTGATGTTCTGAAATCTGTTCTGGGCATGCAATAAAATAGGCCATAAAAACTTACCGTTTGTTCCGTAATCCGTTTTTCCTTGTCTGTTGGGGAGGAGGCTGGAGACGCCAGGTGGCGGAGGTGTTGCTCTGCTGAAAATAGTTGATTCCTCAAGGACTGAACCTCCTACGACACAAAAATTACCAAATATTAATTGACCTTTTAAATTATCTTATGCTAATTGTTCAATTTCAACTTAATTTCAATTTTTTTTGGTAGTTTAAGAATGTTTCGGCGCTAAAATTTGTTTGAACTTTTGGAAAATTTGTGTTAAGGCAAAATAGTTGAACTTTCAAAATGCATAAACATTTTGCTCTTATATTTTTAATTTTTTAAAGCCAGATTTGTGAAAAGTTTGATTATTTACACCATACTTGTGATTTTTTTCCATCAGTTTTGTGTTTTCGTCAAATTATATTACTTTTAAAAAATTTGAAAATAATGTTGAGATTTAAGTCCACGCAATCCACGATTTTCAAGGAATGCCATTTGAATAATGAATTTGCGAAGAAACATTAAACTCAAACTTGCAGGAAATGATGGCGTCTTATTTCGCAACAAGAATTAATAATTTGATTGAAATAGGAATCGGGTGATATTATTTTCATCAAATTTTTATTCATTTTATAAAAAATTTTTATTTTCATTCAATTATATTATTTTCCGCAAATTTGTGTTTTTTCATCTAATCTGTTATGTTTGCTTTAGCCAATTTCCTGTATCAATTAAAATAACACTTATTATTGTCACCCAGGTGGAGAAAAAGCGGTTATGATTGTTAAATTTCATTTACTTAAAACTTGAGATATGTCACCAAAGAACCAGTTCAAATGTATACCAACGATCTGAGGGCTCGGCCTTGACTTTAGGCATCTCTAATCTCCTCATTCCCCACACTTAACTCTACATTTAAATTTTCCAAGGTATTAAAAATATTCAACTAATTGAATCAATTTCTGTTTTATGAATCCCAACTTAACCAACAAAAGTTCTGCGACAGTTTCAATTGTTACGTTGCTCAGTATTCCGGATGTAGCGTTTTAAAAGAATGGCCAAAATTGCTAAGTTTGTACTTTTAATACTGTTAACTATAACACCAATTCCTGCAACTAAATCCAAGGTGGCTTTGAAATGATCCGACAACCGACTTCTTGCTTTCGAAAATATAATACATCTGTTTTACTAAGGGTTACACGTGTACTACAAATTGGGAATGAAACCATCAGAATCCCCGACGACCTAACCACGTTGTTTCGGAAAAGGACCTGGGGAAAAAGTCAAATTTCAAATTCAAGGATCTTCAGTGAAGATGGCGGCGGAGGGGGAGGGAATACACGAGGTTTAATTTCCAACGGAAATTTATTCCGCCTTGGATGTGCTAGTATGGACTTATTCGAAATAGCAGAAAGTTCGCGCAATGGATTATTCTAATTTTAATAAATTTTGAATTATTAAAGAATTAACTATTTAAAAAATTTAAAAAAAATAAAACATTACCTCTTGTAATTTATCAATTTCAGCCAGGGATGTTTCGAGACGATTGCAAAGAGATTTCACTTCCGAGTGAAACTCATCCAGGCGCAATTGAAGAGCGTTCACTTGGTTCCCGATTCCAGCGTCACTCCCAACGCCAGACTTGAAATGGACCTGCGCAGAGGCGTAAAAATGGGGTCATTTCACTTGTTAGCACATGACGATTTTTTAAAATTCAAATTTCAAACCTCTAATTTTTCCAAGTTGAGTCCCAGTTTTACTTTTTGGTTGAGAATGTCCGCAAGGAGGTTTTCCCTGGAGGATAATTGGTCCCTCAAGGGCTTCCGTTTTGAAGGCGGAGCCTCTAAGGGGCCTTTTCGCTTATCAATCCATACGCCAATTTCACGAATTCTACTCTCACAACGATCCCATTCGTCTGAAAGTTCTTGAAGGAGGGAACACTACAAAAATTTAAAAACCGAATGAGGGTTTGTTTTGAAAAAGTTGACGCTTTTTTAATGAAAGATGCTTACTTTTGCCCCAATTTCCGTCTCCACCTCCATTTTGAACTGCTCAATAAAGAGGAGCTTCTCATGTAATTTAGACGAGGCGGCAGGTACGACCTCTCCACATTTCGTATACAATTCTCCCATTTGATTCAACTGGTGGCGCAATTTACTCAAACATTTTCCCGCCATCTGAAATTCAAATACAATTTGAGTCCTCCATTGTTGGGTCAATTTTTTGATAAGTTTGGGGCATACTGAGAATTCGCTCAATTTCTGGCGGGCTTCGGGCAATGATGCCACCGTGATTTGATTTTGGAGTAGTTTCCGTTGTTCCTCAATTGTGTCCATGACAATGTCATAAAGTTGCAGGAATCGATGCCAAGCATCCATGGAGTCTCCAATCTAAAATAATTCAAAATTCAAAATTTCCCTCCAAAATTTTTTGCGCGCCAAAAATTTAAAAATGGAAAGGGCTCACCTGTTGCTTTCTAGTTTCGATGGAAGCTTTTGCGTTTAGAACGTCCTTCTCAACGGCAGCAAGTGCCTTTGGAATATTTGAATCTTCCGAGGTATTTCGACTCTTTTCAGCAAGTTCCGTTCCATTTCGTTTGAACGTTTCCAGCTGTTCCAGTACTGATGGAATTTGTAGAAAAAGTTCCTACGAAAATATAAATTTCGAGATGTTGCGTTTGCGGATTCGAAAAGGCGGGCGACTTTAAAAAATTATTAACCTGGACACTATCTTTGAGTTTTTTAGGATCGTCTGACTCCTCTTCCAACTTAGCCTCGGCACCCTTGACCCAAACACGAAGTCCCTCCAAGTCTCGATGATATTTTGAAAGGAGTTCTTCATTGCCCTTGATTTCCCCTCGGAGTCGATTCAAGTCAACTTCCAGTTTCTCCAGCTCAATCTCCAGGGATGAAAGATTTTGAGACAAGGAGGTTGGAATCCCTTGGTTCAAACCAGCAAACTTTTCTTGAAGTTTTCCACGCACTTCGTTCAAGTTTTTACAAATTTCCTTTCGCTCAGAATCGATTTTCTGTTGAAATTTTAAAAAATCGGATCGCCAATTAGAAAATTGCAAGTTACAAAATTGGCTGACTTACGTCAATACTTTTGGAGGCCCCAAGACCCGGGCGAACAGTTTGAAGTTCCGCAGCCGCAGCTGATGCTCGTTTGTGCAAGCGTTCAAGCGTCTCCTCAACCTCGACTAAAAATTTATCCTGACTGTTGAGCCAAACTAATTTTTCTTCAAGGAGTTTCAGAAGACTGAAAAGGAACAAAGAAAAATCACATGAAAACCCAACTCTTTTAACTACGGACAGAGAGTGTCTACCGTGGTCTTTTCTTACGTTTTGTAGTGAAGTGTCAACTGATCCAATTTAGATTGAAGTGAATTCTGTTGTATTTCCGTCCCTGTGTTTCCTTTTAAATGTTTCAAAATGTGCCCTGCATGTTGGCAAAGGGAGACGTGTGTTGGTTCAAGGGCTTTGGCCTCGTTCAAAATTGATTGAATCGCACTCTTGGTTTCTTCCAACTGAGATTGGGATTTCAAATATGGATCGATTCCCGCAAAATTTTCTTCTGCCGCCATCAACCCACTTTCAAATCTTTTCCAAAGTTTCTCACATTCTTCCCATTGCCCAATAATTGTCTCGCACTCCACCTCCTTTTCCTTCACGTTTCTCTTCAACTCGTCCATTTTTAGTTGAAAGGCGCCAATTTGGGCTTCAATTTTAGTTTTTGTCTCACGTAGCCCCGTTTTCGCCAAGGTTTCAGCTTCTGAGCGCCAATTTTCAAATATTGGTTCACATGCCTAAAAACAACCCAAAATTATTGTAAACGGCGTCGTTTTTAAAAAACTTTTTTTTAAAAAAACGTGCGGCATTACTTTGATTTTCTCGGCGCACGCCTTGATTTGAACGGCAGTTGATTTGAGTTGGGGAAGATTCGCGCCAAGCTCCTTTGGAATTTGAATTTGGCGCAACAATTCTTCAAGTCCTTTTGTGAGCTCTGCATAATTTCCCCACTTTTCAGCATTTTTCTCCAACAAGTTTTGGCGGGCTTTTATTTTTGTTTTCAAATTTTCCACAGATGCCTCCAGGTCCCGTAATTCTTTTGACATCAGTTCCTGATCTCCGCTGGAAAGGCTCGGAAGGATCACTCGCATCAGTTTGTGCAAATTTTGAATTTTCGCGGTCACTGGATTTTCACCACCAAAAACGTTTGAAAGTCCTTCAGCAAGGTTTCCCGCATTTTCAAAATCTTGGGCACCCTCTTGACTTTTCAGTCGCTTTTCAACGTCTCCCGTCAATTTTTCAACTTCGTCGAAAATCTTGAAATAATTTTCCCGCGCTTCTCCATTCTCCCGCAAATAGTTCCCACGTGATTGAAGTTCCTCTGGAATTCTTTTTAGGAGAGACTTGGCCTCGTTCATTTTCTCAACCAAAGCGGGTGGTAGAGTCTCATCTTGCCCCAGGCCCTCAAGGTGACCTTCCAACTCCATCAGATGCGAACTCACTTCCGTCACTAGCGCCATCTGTGCCTTGATTTCAGCCTCACAAGATGAGGGGCGTAAAAGGGGGCGGGATTTGATTTTTCCTTCTTTTTGGTGAAGCCAGGTGATGCCCGCATCCAATTCTGCGGCCGCTTTTAAATGTTCGCTAGCCAACTGTTCGTATTCTGAACGAAGTGTTGAGGCGTCAGTCCGAAGTGAGTGAAGTGCTTGACTGAGTTCTTGCAATTCGGAGACGATGGCATTCCGATCACCCACTCCAACTTCCTCCATGATTTGATGACCTTTATCCGTGGCTGTGGAAAATTTGGCTTCAGCTTCTTGAAGAGGACCGACGAGGTCATCGCACTTACGAAGTTTGACCTCAACCGAAGTGGGTTCGGATTTAATACTGGAAACCATCGGAGTGAAACAGGAAATGAAGGACTTGATTTCAGTAATTAGTGACGTGTATTGTTTCTGGAGGATCACAAGTTTACGAAGTTTGGACACGTGGCCTTCAATCTCAGCCACGAGTCCATCCTCAGTTTTCAAAATGGACAAAAGCTCATCAGAGTGGCGTGAACCTTCAAATTCTCCACCAGCAAGGGAGTTCCGTTGCTCTTGAACAAAGTCACCAAGCTCCTGCGTTAAGAAAATTGTAAAATATTTATAGGTCAACTTTTTTTTTTTTACAATACCAGTTCCCCATTTTACTAAAAAAGTTCTTGATAGTTTTCATTTACCCAACCCAAAAATGTACGCAAAAAGTTTCTCGTCTTGTTTTTTCAAAAAATGAAGAGTTTTCATATCAAAATTGTTTCAAATTCTGCATAAAATTGGCTAAAATTTTGACCAAGAAATGTTCAAATATAGTTGTGCAAATATTTGTTCAAAATTCTTCGTTTTTCTGAGTTCATCTATTAAAAAAGAAGCAGGTAAATATAAGAGAATATTTTTGTTTACCTCGTAACTTCCGAGGAGTGTTTCCAGGGTGTTGAAATTCAAATTCCGATGTAATTCGCTCAGTTGTGCCTTTACTTTTTCGATGAATTTTTTATGAGCTGAAATGAGATCAGAGAGTTCTGCCATTGACTTTTCCTTTGATTTGAGCCTCTTCACTTTTTCTTGGAGATCTGCAATGAGTCTTTCAAGTGGACGACGAAGTGAATGTATTTGATCGTCAAATTGTTGCTTATTCGGTTGGTTGAGATCAGACACAAATGACAAGGAACATAAAGTCTCCACTTCACCCAAAACTTTACCACCATCTTCAATGAGTTTCTGGTACTATATATATAGCACAGAAATATATAAAATTTTACATATATAGGGCTTAGTAAAGAAAAATTTAATTTACCGTTTTGATTCGTGCCTCGAGTTGCTGCGCAGTCAGTTCAGGGCCGTCTTGGCTCACTTCTGAGCTCTTGCCAAGTGTCCATGTTTTAATTCTCTCCACTTCCGCTTCAAATGCTTTTCGCTCCCGGAGTCCCTTTTCAAGGCGCTCAATTTGGCCTTGTGCCTTTTTACTCAAGGCCACAATCTCATCCTTTAGTCCTGTCATCAGCGATCGCAGTTTCTTTGCTTCAGGTTCTTCACAATCACGTTCCAACGCTGTTGCTTGTTTGAACAAATCACTAAAGGAAGCGTCAAAGTCTTCCAATGCGATTCGTCCAAACCGCTACAGGAAACAAAGCAAAAAATAAATATTAACCTTTGACCTAAAATTTTTTATATAAAAAACTGACCTTGAGATCATTAATTTTCCTCTCGATGGTAGCACTCGAAAGTGGAACTTGTGGGTCGTCTTCTAATTCTTTGCCAAAATTAGAAAGCCTCAGTTTGACCGCCTCTAAATTGTCTTTGAATTTCTTTCTGGCCAAGATCCCATCTCCCAATTTCTGAGCTGCGGCTTTCAACTCTTCCGCCACTGATTTTTGCTTGAGATCCAAATTGTGGAGTTCCTCCAATAACGGCGTAACTTCGCTTTCTTCTAATTCTGATTTGAGTGAGCCCAATCTCCTGTTCAGCGTCAACAGCGCAACTCCCGTCGTTTCCAAATCCCTCAGTCTCTGCTTCAAATTTGCCTGCAACGTTTCAGCTTCCTTCACTTCGTACCCAATTTTCTGGCCAGCCGGGGCCGCCGCTTGGGCCAGTTCGGTACTGCATTTTTCCAAGTCGGCCGTAAATTGGGTGAGCGCCTCATTCGTCCCCTCTAAAATCTTCTTCCTGTTTGAAATTCGTTTTGAGAGGGTTGTAAATCGATTCTCCAAGGATTTCAATTGGTCTTCTGGAAATCTCCCTTCGGCTTTCGATTGGCTTAGATTTGATTTCAGTCCAACAAGGAGTCCGGATGCTGCCGGGACTTCCGAATTTATGAGATTGGAGACAATCTCCAACTTCCTTGGAAACGGAACACCAGCGCCTCTTTCAATGGAGTCCGCCTTGAGGCGGAGTGCTTGGAGAGTCGCATCGAAATCAGTCAAAAGTTGATCAAAAGCTGCTCTCTTTTCATGCTCCTTTTGCCTTCCGGCAATGCATTCCTCCACTTCCCTTTCTACTTGGGAAAGTGTCTCCTTTAGATTCGGCTTGTACAGGAGGTCAACCAGCCCACTTTCCTCCATTTCAATCTCTGCGAGAGCCATCAATCTCTCAGCCACACCCTGGTATCAGGTTAAGATTTAAATTTTTAAAAAGCATCACAAACTTTGTGGATAACTACGGACAGATTAAGTCTTAACACTCTCTGTCCGTAGTTAAAAAAATTTAAATTTCAAATTTGGCGCTTTACCGATCTCATTTGATTGAGTGTTCCCATTTCAGCCTCCATGGATTCCGGTCTTTGCCTCACGGGTGAATTTAAAATCGTTTTGAGGGAATTCAAACATTCTCCCGCCCATTTTTCAAACTCATCTTTTTGTGCCTGGATTCGGTCAAGTTCGGAAAGAGTCGTTCCGAGTTCACTCAGGTAGGATTGAACCTGCAAAAAAACCATTAGATTTCGGTAAGAAATACCACCTCGGCACAAGCCAGTACTAACAGTGTCTGTCCGTAGTTAACTAGACAGTCGCAAGTCATTTTTCTCGGAACGACGAGCCTTACTTGGTCAATGTTGTCTTCCAAACGGGAGCGAACGACCAGTTCCCGATCCGGAATTGGTTGGAGCAGCGCCTCTTGCGGGCTGGACGGGCGAGACAGCGAAGCTGCCGCACTGGATGCATTTTGTACCGCCAAATTCAAACGGCTTTTCTCTCCTTGGATTTGATTGTGAACCTTGCGCCCCGCTTCCAACTTAGCTCCCAAGTCTTCCCTGTTTTTGATTGGCGCTTGGATGCCTTCCAAAATGGCGGGTTCCCATTGGTCTAAATTCTCCATAATACTTCTCAACGTTTCCTCGTAGGCTTTAAAAACGGCAAGAGAGTCTGAGAGGCGGGCCTTGATTTGATTCCCCGTCCGCAAGAGGGAGTCGTAACTTTCTCCAATGTTTCCCAACTGGACTTGAATACTTTCATTGAGAGCGGGATAGAGCTGAATTTGCTCTTGACCTTTGACCCCAAGCGTTTTCAGCACTTCAGCATAGTCCATCATGTCTGTCAACAGGGCCTCGTGAGCATCAATTTGCGCCTGCGTCTGCTCCTCGTTGGTTATGCACAAGGAATTTTGGGTCATCAGCTGGAACGATGTGGAAAGGATCCATTTCTCAGTTTCTTGAATCAAGGCATGGTACTGTGCTGAGGATTCCAATTCCCCATTGGCATCTCCTTCTAATTTTCTTAGAAGGGTTAGTAAGTCATTCAGTTTTTTCTCTAAGGCTTCAACGCCATCTAGTGGCCCCGACTCGGTCGACCAATCAGAGAGCTCGGCAGCTTCCGACCTGAGTCGTTCCACTTCGGGTTTTTGTTCTTGCTTGACTTCACGCGCCAACGTCTTGTAACTTTCAGTGCGATATTTCAAATCTCCCACGTCGTTCATTTTCCCCCCTTTTTCCTTCAAAAACTTTGTTTTGTCGTCCACCCAGGAATTGGCCGATTTGAGACTTTCGTCAAAGTCCTGCCACCTCGAAATCCCTTCCTTGAGTTCCGAAATTCGTTTTGAAAGGAGAACTCCAAATTTTGAAAAGTTTTCCCGCAAGGTGGCGATCTCCTCCTTGAGCGGCAACTGCGAGTCTGATGAGACCACAGTGAGGACGCGGGCAAAACTTTCTTGCAATTTGTTGAGTAGGAGCTCCCCCTCGGGCAACCTTGAGGTCATCGATTCAGCAAGGGTCAATTTGCCCCTCAGGGCATTCAAACTCCCGAAGCCTGAAGCTTCCTCATAGATGGAGTTCGCCCTGGCGAGCCACTCGGCCAGGGCATCTCGACAGGCCAACAACTCAGTCTGGTCGGCCACATTCTTCTGAACTTTGGCCAGAATTCCGTGGATCCCGGCGACCAGCGCCGTATGTCGCCCTTGGAAGGCGACCACTTCCTCTCTGACCCGAGCGCAGGCGCTGATCCCCATCAGCTGTTCTGACTTGTCGTTCAACTCATCAACCAATCCCCGATGACCTTCTATCTCGTGTTGCAGTTTCTTGCTACTTTGAACATCGCCAGCAATGGGTTTGTAATTTGGCTCCTCAACTCTTTTCCTTGCTTCCTCCAACTTTGTCTCACTTTCCCCAAATAATTTCGCCAAGTTGTCAATTAGGGTTTGGAATTGATTCCAAGCTTGTACCCCACGACCAACTTCCTTCTGCGCCTGCTCCACTTGGTTGAGAAGGGATTCCCGCTCGGTTTCGATCCCTCGGATCTTGTTCCTGATTGGTTCTTTTCTTTCCGCGGTAGGTGGCGCCTCGGTCACTTTATCTCCTAAGGCTTTCAGCTCCTTCAACTCGCCTTCGGTTTCACGCACTTCCTTCAAAAGTGCCGCCAATTCTTGCTCCTTTTGAACCAACTGAGGCTTCTCGCCATGGGCAATTCCCAACTGCTGGAGGCGCATGCGCAACTTCCCAAGTGTGTTGGCCAGTTGTGTCGCTTTTGAAGAAAATGCCTCATGCGCCTCATTCAATGTTTCCAGGGAACCAATCAGAGACGCGAGATTCTCCTGTAGGTTTTCAAATCGCCCAATCACGGCTCTGTATTTTGAATCCGGCGCCAAATTTGGAAGGTGGCTCAATTTGCCCCTGAACCCATCAATCATCCCTGAATGTGCTTCCACTTCTTTCAAAAGACCCTTTGCTTTTTCCAACGCAAATCGTTTTTCTTCTAAATCCTGGTGTGCCTGCGCAGATTCAATCGCACCAAGTTTCTCTCCAGTTTCCACCAACCAAGAGTCAATGGCTTCGTACGTCGATTGTACGTCCTGAAGGAGAGTGGCGCGAGATCTCAATTTAAGTTTTCGGTCTTCGAATAGAGCGAGAAGCTTCTCAAAAGATTCTTGCAGGGAAATCGATTCTGGACCTTCCTCCTCGGTCGTTGACGCAGACGCCGTGGAGAGCACTTTTGCCTTTAGTTCCTCCGCGTAGCGTAATTTATTTTGACCTTGTTCAAGCGTGGACTTTATTCCATTCAAAAGTTGAAACTGAGAAGTTACTGAGGTCATCTCCGAGGGCAGGTCGCCGTGGGCCTCCAATTTCTCAATGTTCGCCTCAATCCATGAGTTGAGTTCATCAGACAACGATTTGTACTGTTGATGTTCCTAGAAATACGGTAAGACTCATTAGATTTGAGCACCAACATTTAAAAAATTTGAAACCTAAGCCCAATATCTGAATTTAAAACAAATTGGGCCTAAGTTTCAAAAATGTTTTACTATGAATATTTTTCAAAAATTTTGGCGCCAAATGAAATTTCATGAGCGAACTTGATAGAGGACTTCGAGACGACGAATGACTTCTTTGCTCAGAGCCAAAAGTGCGTTGTATTTTGTGGATAATTCCGTGACGGCATTTGTGACGCGGGAGTCTGGAAAATTGGCTAACAAATCCTGTGCATCCAAATGGAGGTCATCGAGGTCTTTTTGCCAATCAAAAACTTGTTGAAGTTTCACTTGGAATTTCTCGAGTGCTTCCTTCTTTTCATCCAAGCGTTGTGTTGGTAAGCTTAGCTTGTGAATCGCTTCTTCTTCCCTTCTAAGCCAATCTTCTGCCTTTTTCAGTTTCTCTTCAAAGGATTTCCGTTGGACGAGACCGATTTCAAGCCCCTGCTTTGTCCTATTCAAAGTTTCTGCGTAATTATCAAATTCTTCGGCACAAACTGCCACTTGTTGCTCAATCAATTCCTTTTCGTCTTCAGGGAGGACGTTGCAAGCTTCATTCCCTTTACTCAACACCGCATTCAATTTGGCTTTGCCATCAGGTAATTCTGCAAACAGAATTGTGACTTGACTCATCTTGACCCCGAGGTCACCAACAGGTTCGGCCACTTTGCCAAGTCGCTCTTTCGAGTTGCAGACCCAAGTCATAAATTCGTGAACCAAGTGAGCAAAATCCTACAAGAAAAACATAAGTTTCGACTAAAAATTTTTTAAACCTTGGGAGGAAGAGAAGAAAACTTAAATTTTTACCTGGTCAATTTCCACTGCCACTTTTTGCTTGCTGTAAACTTCTTGCGCCGAATTGACAAGTTTTTCGTACTGCGTCGTAATTTCTGATGCAGGCGCCTCGTTTTGAAGTGTTTTCCCCTTTGTTGCTAAAGTTTCAATGAGGGGCTCCAAGCACACAATGTCTTGGACAATCGTACTTGCCGCCCTTAAATTTGCTTTCTTGGATTGCGATCCACCTTGGACCACTTTTTCCAATTTGGCTTCCCGCTCACTGATCCACTCTTTGGCCAAATTGTAGGAAGTGTTAAAGTCTGCCCATTCCAGCAACTTTTGATTGAGGGAGGCCTTGGCCCCTGACAGCTTTTTCGTGACACGCTCCCAGTCTGCTACGAGGTCATGCATGGTGGTATTAATTGCTTCCTTCCCATCAGAACGAGTATTCCGAGTTGCCTTTTCACCCCATTCCAAGGCAGAGTTCAAAAGGTTTTTATCTTCCTCTTGATTTCGAATCAAATCCTACTCAATTCAATAAACAAATCAAATAGTTTTTAATCAAGGTTGTAAATATAGTTGAATCAAAAAGAAATCCAACATTTTAAAATGCGAACCTCAATTTTGTCGAGTGTTTCTTGAATTCTCTCTTTCCGAGAGGAGGAAGTTGTGTCGGCAGACTCGTGAAGCAATTCCCTGGCGTTATCAAGCCATTTTTTGGTTGTTTCTACGGCTTTGTCAAATTCATGATGACATTCATAAGTGGTCTCAACTTTCTTCAAAATATCATTTCCAATTGTAGCTTGAACCTACAAACATATTAAATTTCAACATAACTTGAACCTACAAACATAAATTCAAGTGGTCAAATATATTTTTTCTGTGGTCAAATATATATTTCATGTGGTCATATATATATTTCATGCGGTCATATATATATTTCATGCGGTCAAATATATATTTCAAGTGGTCAAATATATATTTCATGCGGTCGAATCTATTTCAAGTGGTCAATAATACATTACTTTTAATTATTTGAACAAATTATTAACTTTTTAGAAAAAAATATTTTTAAATTTTTTTCTAATTACGACAACATCGTACGCTCAACCATCGTCGCAGTTTTTTTTTCAAGTATGTCTTAGTTGTACATTGACCGGAATCAACTGATTGCATGCACTGATTCACTCTAGCATGACACCCCCTATCCCATCTTTCCAACGGGCGAGTGGGTCAGTGGTTAAGAAGTCAATTCTTCTCCTCTGCCTGCCTGAGATTGAACGTGGTTGTGTATGGGTAGAGGGAAAAAGATTGGAGGCATGGTGATGAGCCAGTGCAGCCTTTCCTAACCTGTATCAT
>JAQIWD010000475.1:0-20990 GCA_034694825.1 Anurida granaria
TTTATGACATTGGCAATAATGAAAAAGAAGGGATGATGATGAAGGAGTGAGTCCATGTCATGTCCCTTCTTGAGACAATCAGGGTCCTCCCCTCTTTGATCAATTGTCCAGGTCCCTTCCCTGCCTGTCAGGGCCCCTCTGTGACAAGGTTCCAGATTTCCCATCTGTCATACTTTCCCTTAAATTCAACATACTCATCCTCCTCTGGGGGGACTGAATGAGGAACCAAAGGAATTTGATTTCCCTTCCTCTATCCTGGAGAGGAATCCATGGCTCAATTGTTGGTAATTTACAATTGTTGATGCGAATAATTCTCCTGATTTTGATTGTTGGGGTTTGGGCTAGGTTAGGGTTGGAATAAATTCTCAAGGACTGAGAAACTACTTGAATTCCGAACCGTTTAGGTATGAATGGGTTCTCTGGAGGGTACTTAAGAGAGAGTGACCTAGGTCATGGGAACCACCACCACGACCACAACATTCCATTCCATTCCATCTCTCCGACTGCATAATTTCCTATTGTTTTGTTCTAGTGTGTATAAGTACGGAGTAGAGTGCATGTCGGTGAATTTTTGTTGGGTCTTGATTCTGGTGCGGGGGTCCTTTGAATTTAGGTACAATTGAATGGGTTTGTTTTCTGGTCGTAAGAGAGAGGAACTACGGCGTAGTGCCCTGATTCCGAATAATTATTATTGGGCAAGGTCTCAAGGGTCTCTTAGGCTCCAGGGAATAATACAGTCGGGTTAGCTCATTCCAGTGTGCATAAGTAGGTCCCTTTTCTTGAATGAGTGGGAAATAGACAGAGAGTATGTTGTGGCTGGTGGGGTCTTGTGCATGTTACGAGAGTTCCTTGATCTCAGGCTTTGTTACTTTCATTGATGAAGAGAAGGAAGGTCCCTCCTTCATTAAATGGCCAAATCCCATTCTTAAATTCTCTTTACGCATTTGGTTCGTTTTATGAATGAAGCCCCACCCACCCTCACTCCTCCTGGAATTTTCTGGAAGCGTGTGTTTGAATGAATGTCCTGGTTCCCATGGACCCCTCAAATGTTGACATACATGACATGACAGGCAGTGGCCCCGGCGGTCTCTCTCATAATCAACCTATTGTTGACATTCTCATCCCTCCATAATGGACTGATCCCTTGGACATGAGTGTCCAAGGGATCCCTGGCCACACCTTACCATCTTATTTGGATCTTGTGGGAAATTGAGTAATGATGAGATTGGGCTAATTTTGGATAACTTGATATTGGAGATCCATTTAAATTCGGCACTGGTGGCAATATCCATTCCTGGCGTCGTGAATTTTATTATTGCAAACTCCTCGTCTCGCCTCTTTCCATTTGTGGAAATAAATGAATGAGAGGATATTTTACGTCCATTTCCCACGCCAGAGTGACGACGACGAGATTTGAGACTGTCCTGGATTCATGAATTGACATGTCGGGATCTCCGGTAAGGGTATGGTGGTACTTTGATATTAGAAGAATCAACTCCTACTTTTTCTTTTCCCGGAAAAAGGTGTTTGGATTTTCGGTGAGAAGATGAAGGGCTCGTGTATCCTTTTCGGAGTAAAATCTAGGGAGGTGGTCAATGGGCTGAACGTGTGAATGTGGATTTTGGCATCTCTCCTTTCGTAAGGGAGGCAGGAAAGGGTCCCCTGTCGGATGGTCTAAGATTCCTGTCGCCGGCATCTCGCTGCGTATTTGACCTCCTTCCATTCCAGTCCCACCCTCCTCTGGGAAGAAGCGTTAGGTTAGGTTAGGTAATAAGGGTTGCCAAAACCAAGGAACCTGAGCCCTTTGGTCTTCCAAGGGACCCTCCTCGCAAGACGGAACAGGTTGAGGGAGGTTCGTTGAGTTCATTCTTCCTTTCTGGTCTGGTCTGCTGGGAGGATCTCCGACCAAAGACAGATTTCATTTTGTTCCTTTTGTTCTTTTAATTTTTGCGCCGTTTGAAGGGCTCTATCCTCCTCCACTTATGAAGACTAATGGTGGAAATGTTGATGGTGGTGTCCATTCAGAGTCTATTCAGCTCCCACAAAAAGGCACCATTTCTCACATCTCCAGGGTTTCTTGGAAACTGATTTTTAGACTTGAGAGAAGGACCCTTTAAGTGTATTCTTTTACGGAAAGAAAAGGATCTCTCTACTCTCCATGCCGGATCTCATCTCACATCTTTTTGACTTTTTCTTGACTTATTACCCTCTTGTTCCCTCCTCAGCCCCTACTGAGGTAGGAAAGTGTTTTAAAAGCCAAGATCATCATCATTCCTTAGGAATCCTTCAATTAATTCCCTCCAAGAGTAGGCTTTGAAGGGCTCACTTTCACCAAGGGTCCCCTTCCACTTGTTCAGGATTAGATTGGAATGTTCAAAACTTAAAATTTGTGGTACTCCTAATAAAATCTACGGAGCCGCCACTAGACTGACAGTAAGCTCCTAAGTGGGCAGTAGTAGTAGAATCCTTTCTAAAATGCGGATGCCCTTCATCCTATTGTTATGTTGGGAATAAGAAAAAAAAAGGGTTTTCGGGCCCTTATTCACCCTATCCAAGGAGAAGGAAGGAAGGACTTTGATGTTGTAATAGTTGGGAACATTGCTAATAAGTTGTGAAGTTGTGTTTACATGAAAGAGGATCCCCTTAAGTCCCCTTGTTAACTATTCTGAGTTATGACTTTTCCGAGTCCAAGGAACAAGAAAGTACCCTTCATCCATCCGTATCCGACGCATGGACTTAAGAAAAGGGCTCCTTTGATTGAATAACAATCAACCCCCATCTCCTTTTGTGCCATGAAGAGTTATGCCTTTTGCCATCCTGCTCATTTCATGGAAATTTCAAAGGTCATGCCGGGGTGGAGAGGGCAGGAGGGTTTTAGTGGTGGTAATGATGTGAAAGGTTAGGATTACCATTAGTGTGATGGACACTGCTGGAATTGGAATTGCATAATCCCGGATTAGGAAATGAGGTTGCGAATAAAGTATCTTGTCTTTATGTTCTACTCCCATTAAAATCCTGATTGGGTTTTATAGCTGATAGAACGATGCAAGATGGGGAGGAAGGACATGGGAATATGAACTCTGCGGGTAAATGTGCATTTGAAACTTGAAACAACCACTTCGGGGTCTCTTTATTGTTTTGTTGAGGAAGGGCACACGGAGTCACAAGTTGAAAATCCCTGGAAGATGAGGATGGATCATCTTCTTTCATTCTCCGGATTCCTTCCAGTCAGCAGGACTTAAATGCCGCTCATCTTATTTATCCAATTCAGAATTCATATCTCTGGAGAGTGAGGGAGCGGCATGGGAGGAGGAGGAAAGTCCATGATGGCTTGATGCACTTGATTCTCCACTTTCGGCCAAAGTTCGCTTAAGGACTTCCAAAGGAATAAGGGCCCTTGAAGTTAGTTTTAAGTTTTTATTATTAAGGCCCTCCCAAGACGGAGTTCCATTCCCACTCGTCTTCATCTTACAGACGCCAGGCAACCAAGGGAAGTTTAGTCGGAACGGCATTTGACTTTTTAGGAATGGACTCATAAAACAAGGGTCATGATGATGATAGGATGACATAAATCCCAACCAGTTCCCAATTCCACCCTGACCCCATTCAGAAAATGTTGGAGAGTAGGGAAAGGTCAGGAAGTCCAGTTGAGGGATTAAGGAGGTCAGTTTCACACGTCTCAAGTGTGTTGACAAGACCATTTAAATTAGGCTTCACTTAATTAGTGTCGGCCGATTGAAAAAAACGTTTGTCACCTCGTTACATACTGAAAAAAGAGCTTCCGGTTTCTTGAGGAGTTCCCCCGCTTCAGTTGGTGGTAGGAGGTCCATTTCCTTGAAAAAAGATTTTTGAGGGTAAAGAAATGAAGCGAAACAAGGTCAGGGTTCACGGATGATTTCTTCTGAGCTTTCCACACGCCCTTCTTCCTTATTCACCGCCGACCGCTGTACCATGTCCTGCTTCCCGGCTTGGAATTAACCAATTTTGAAGTCATTTTGAAAATGTGAATGAATTTCTAATGTTTTGTTTTTGTTTTCTAAATAGGACCTCATGAAGACCCTTGGGAAAGATATCGTTTACAAAGAGGCAGAAGCTAAACGACGGGAAAACTTCCAAGTCCCGGGTCAGAACCCGGGGGGATACCTAGAGCCTCAGAGACTGGACCGAATTGATGATGAGGATGAGAGCATGCTGGACAAGTTGGCTGAACTTGGAGAACTGGAACAAGCTGAGAGTCCAACTGATGTCCGTGACATTGACTACTTTTAAGTCCCCCCCCCCCCCCTTGACTACTTTTTAAATCCCCCTAACCCCTTTGACCCTTAAGTTGTCTTCCATTGTGGGTGTTTTTAGAGGGAGGTGTAGAGGTAAGCTGGCTGTAAATTGACTAAATGGAAAGTGCTGTTGGAGAAAGAAGAAGATGGGAGTAAATGATAGATGATTGATTTAATAAGGACTTGGTTAGATGGCTAAGGATTTAATTTAAATTAAATTAATAATTAAGAACCAACAAACTGAACCTCAACTGATTTGATTTATTTAATTAATTAAGAACCAACAAACTGAACCTCAACTGATTTGATTTATATTTAATTAATTATTATTAAGAACCAACAACTGAACCTCAACTGAGAGAGCTAGGGGACTTTAAGGACTGCAAAAGTTTTGTTTTTTTTTTAGAAAAGAAAAGGGAACTTTAAGGGGAGGGGAAAGCATGGTTACGCTTGTTGAATAATTCATATTTTTTATGAGAGAAAATACGAAACCTTGTAATGTTTATAAGTTTTGTGTCCTTTTATCCAGGGTAAATTTAAAAAAAAATGAGACCGAATCGCCCATTCTGTGACGATCCTGTGTCATTTTGTTTTATTTACCCTGCTTTTCCCATGTAAAACTACTATAATGAAACAGAAACCAACTACTACGAAGACGAGGATGGACGTTTGAAGTGGGTTAAACTTGTAAACGTCTGTCTTTGCTTTGTATAATTAGGAAACAATTAGTCATTTACTCCTAAGACTTTAATTAGAATTTAAAAGAGTACCTTTAGGTTATCATATCAGAAGAGAAAACGCTCCTGTACTATACTTTTTTTTTTGTTTAGGCGTTTGTTATAAGGACTTGGTTTACATTCCAGCAGGTATCCGTTCTGACTCAATAAAACTTCATTTATCCACCAGAATCAATTTTATTCTATTCAATAGTAGTAGATTTATAGGAGATAGCTTTGGAATTCTAAGGGGGGGGGGGGGGGTCATGAGTCTAAGCTCTCAGTCAAAGAAAATGTGCTGGGCCTTGACGAGGTGGTAGTAGAGCCCCTTCCGGGCGATGAGCTCATCATGTGACCCCGACTCTGCGATTTTCCCATCTTGCAGGACGGCAATGTTGTCGGCGTGCTTGATGGTGGAGAGGCGATGGGCAATTACTAGGACAGTCCTCCCTTTCATCTCCGCATCCAAAGTCTCCTTTATTAAAGTTTCGGATTCCGTGTCCAGGGCACTGGAAACATGGATTTAAATGGTCATAACTATAAGATCTCCAGCGAACTTGACCTTGGGTCAATTCAGTTTCCACCCCTTACCTTGTGGCCTCATCCAAGATTAGAAATGGAGGATCCTTGATTATGGCTCGAGCGATGGCAATCCTCTGTTTCTGTCCACCTGTCAATTAACATTTTGAGCCAGTTTATGGTTGATCTCATTATGCATTTGAAAAACTAAACAATCATTTTGACCCTACCTGAAATTGTGACCCCCTTTTCTCCTAGAATAGTATCGAATCCTTTGGGGAAAGCAGTAATGAAATCAAATGCGTTTGCTTTCTTGGCAGCTTCATACACTTCCTCCCTCGTTGCATTTGGTTTCCCATAACGAATGTTCTCAAAGATACTCGTCGCAAATCTGAAAAAAAGTTGAGGAAGTGAGAAGTAGTAAGCGTGCGAAATGTAACGCAAGTACTCTGACGATCAACTTACAAAACTGGTTCTTGCCCTATGACCCCAATCATCTCGGCGTTGAGTTGATTATGGTCGATTTTCCGGACATCAACTCCAGACATTGACACTTTCCCCGACGTGCAGCCATGCAAACTGTATGGAGAAATTAGGGTAATGCAAGAACTGGAGAGAACAATGGCTGGAAACAGGGGGAACTTACGCCTGGAAAAGGCCCACCATCGTCGATTTCCCGGATCCACTCCCTCCGATAAGGGCCGTGACCTTCCCCACTGGTAATTTTAAGCAGAGATCTCTAAGAATAGGAGGACGCCCTGGATACTGGAAGGTCACATTCTTGAACTCAATGTCACCAATGAGGTCGACATGCTCAAATCTCTGCCCAACACGAGGACCCTTGTCAAGTTGAATGAATTCCTGAACTCTGGCAAGGGATGCAAGTCCTTTGATGGAGATCCCGTAAACTTGACTTAGGTTGCTTAGGCTCTTCTGCAAGGGAATGGAAAAGGTCAAGGTCAATGGGTCTGAATTTCAAAATGATGACAGAGAAAGGTGGATTCTGACAAACCTGAATGGTTTGTGAGGCTACCATGAATGCCATTAGGTTTCCTGGTGATAATTCATTAGTAGAAATCTGCTTTCCTCCATAATAGAGGATTGAGAGAACTATTCCGTTGAGGAACAAATTGGAACCGGCTTGAAATACACCGATCCCTGCTGCCAAATAAATATTTCGGTTTTTCAATTTAATGGATTCCCGACCATGCAAGCGAGACTCGGTTTCTTCCATTGCAAAGGATTTGACACAGCGGATGTTACTAAAGGCTTCTTCAGCGATAGAGGCCAGATAGATTTCCTGTGAGCCAAACATAAGACCAAGTCAATCCAATCACTACCAACAACAATGTGACATGTTCCCACCTGTCTCTGAGCTGCACTTGACATTTGTCGCAAGAATTGACCCAGGGTTGCCCCAACGCATATCACAGTTGGAATGATTATTACCATGAACTTGGCCAGTGGTGGGGAAATTAGATAAATTGAATAAATGCAACCAATACTCTGAAAATAAAAGAATGGACGGTCAGTGTATAACCTTTGACCTTCAGAAACTGTATGGGAGAAGCGTAGTTAGTATTCTTACTTGACTGAATGAACGCAACCCCTGGCTAAACGCTTGTTTAAAACAGGATTTGAACTCCTGAACATCTAAAAGAGAAAATCAACAAAGGTCAATCACCGACGTAGCTCACTGATTGAGCGTGCAAATGTACCTGAGGTTAGTCGGCTCAGAATCTCTCCGGTTAGACGCGTGTCGTAAAAACTAATTGATTGGTTCATCATTGATTGAAAATACTTTTCTCGTAGCTTGCACGCCATTCGCTCCGCGGCAATTGACAAGGTTATGATGTAACTAAAAGTTGCGAGGGCCTGGAATCACAGAAATTGACGAATATTAAATGGAAGATTTCAATCGCCAATCGTCGTAATTCAGGCTAACAGGGATCGTCATTTAATAAACGTACCTGAGCCAAGTAAAACTGAATACATTTGAGGGTTGGGGGACCAAATCTGGAAATGAAATCCTTTTCACTTGTGGTTGTAAGAAGGTCGACAAAACCTCCAATAAGATGAGGGATTTGAATATTAATCCAAGCAACGACCAGGGCGCTCTGGAACAAGACAATTAAATATTAGTTAATCCAAATTCAATCGGTGATAAGTAATACGAGTGTAGACTTACGGAAAATGCTATTATGATTAACCATTTTTCATCAGCGAGCATAGATAGGAAGTCTTGCCAATCTACCGGTGTGGGCTCATCTTGAATTCGTCGCAGCGAGCCATGAGCTTGGGGTTGATCCCTCGAACCACGCAACCGGTCACAGTTGGCGACAAGGAAGGAGTGCTTGATGACATAAGCTGAGCCTAAGCCAACTGACCCGTACTTGATTAACCCCGAGATCGGTTTCGTGTTTCCTTTGAGCCATATCCCAATTTTGCCTGGTAACTGTTTGAGTAGTTGAGTCCGAGGGTTGAAGAAGAGTCGACTCAACATGTTGCGTCCTGTCCAACCCAGAAATTGTTTTAATTAAATGTGTCCATTGATGATTACCGGGAGACTGTTCATTAATTAATTAAAATTCACACTAAAATCAGCTGATTTGAAAAACAAACTAAACGTGGAATTTGAATTTGGCGGGCAAGAGAAAACGCGGGAGAAAGTTAAGTGACACGAAGAGGAAAAGAAGGTCAACTGTTGACCTTTATTGTCCAGCTGACCTCTAAATGGCCCAAAATATGTTCTGCAACTGATATGGGGAATAGACTACTAATTAATCATCACTAATCTGCCTTATTTCATGACAATTCAAGGTACTTCCATCCGATTCCCGAGTGTCAAACTCCCATCTACCGGTGGATGAAACGGGAGAAGTTTTTACCTGGGCGCAGTTTTGAATTTCTGATATCTTGCTCCGCTGTTCACGAGAAGAGGTCAAAAAGGGGTCAAGGAACAGGGCAGCGGTTCTCCATCTCTCAATTCGGTCATAAATTAATTAACATCCCTTGAAATCGCGTGACTTTAGGAATTATGGCCACGTTACCTCCGTTGGGAGAACCCTTCCGGGTCTCTTCACTCATTCGCGTAAGTAAATCCATTCAAGTTAATATTATAAATGAACTATGAGGAAATTATAGATATTAAATATTATAGATGAGGAAATCTTGAGGGTATCTCAGGGTCATGTCATGTGAATTTGGGTTAACATTGGCGTATTCGATTCATAGGTCGGCCGATGGAGTCTTCTTGGGTTAGGGATTATGTGGGGCATTTCTCGTCAACGCTCACTCCATGTCAAGGAAGAGAAAATCCGGGAAATCAGAAGAAGCGAAAAACCAGCCAAGGATGCTGCCGCTGCAGCTGAAAAGGCTCGTCTTAACAGAGGTAACTGGGACCTCGTCAATACTATTGAATTCTAATGCATAATCCCGGAATCAAGAAACTAATTACAAGTATCAGGAATCTAATTGATCTTCCCCTTGTAATTTCAGAGCAAATGTTGCAATTAGCCAAGGACACTGGGACTCCAGTACCCCCCAACTTCTAAATCCTCCGGCCGAGTCCATACTAGTAACCAATTGAATTAGACAGGCTCTTACATCGCTTCAACAATGTTCAAATACTGAAACCAAGTCACGTTAGTAAAGGTAAATAAAAAATAAACCAAGTACGCCTCTGTACCCATCAACGTACTAAACACTCCCTAATCATTTCGTGGCAGCTGAGAGCTAGTGAATTTATTACGAACGTCTCAGAGGAAAGCAAAGCTAATTGTGACATGCTCCGAAATACAAAAACACTTACTGGAATTTAAAAGAAAAAACGTTGCTAGTTTGCACTGGAGAAAAAAGCTTAATAAGCAGAGAGAATGGAAGGACACGCCGGATGGGTCTTGATTCAAGTCCCTTTGTTTCCAGGGATCAAATAAAAAGATGGTGAGTGAACGTAGGGGTTATTTAACGAGCTTGTATTTATTTCCCAACTGGATTTTTATGGATTCTCGACACACCAGTCTCGAGCATTAATGAACATTTGGAGCCAAGGTGAGGCTTCGCCCATTTGTTCCTTCATTCCTTCTGGGATCCATGGCCATTGCCAAGGGAGGACACACCGTTCCGGATGAGGCATCATGGCCAAGTGACGTCCATTGTGAGACACAAGACCAGCAACTCCATCTACACAAACACAGTTTTGAAACGGACTTACACCCCTTGACCTGGAAGTAATCGTTTCGTAAACTTACTACGACTGCCGTTGGGATTCATTGGATAATCCTCAGTTGGCTCGGAGTTGTCATCAACGTAGCGGAGAGCGACGCAGTTTTGCTTCTCCAGGGTAGCCAAGATTGTTGGGGATTGATACTCGAAGCGACCTTGGGTCAATTAGAAAAAATGGAATAAACTACTGAGTAAACTGGATGTTGAACTGTGACGCCGAACCGCTCAATGTGGATTTCCTCACCTTCTCCATGGGCCACCCAGATGCCAAGGACGGAGCCCGACATGCCCTTGAGCATGATGCTCGACGTATTCTCGACCCGGACGGCTGGGAATCGTGACTCGTAGCGTTCTGAACTGTTGTGGTCAAGGAAGACTTCTGGAGCCACTGGTACGTTCCCTTCCTTCATCTTAATGGCTGTTTGTCGTGTGTTTGTGTTTCCAACCCACTGGAGAAGGGCCAACAGTTGACATCCATTACAAACCCCCAAACTGAACGTGTTTTCTCGTTGGTGGAAATTGTCCAGTTGAGCCTTAGCGTAAGGGTGGAAGAGGAAGCTTGCTGCCCATCCCTTGGCGGATCCCAACACATCTAATGTCAAGGGAAAGGTGATGAACCTGCCTGGAATGGATGTATGTGCTGCTCGAATGGAAACTTACCAGCATAGCTGAAACCACCAGGGAAGACAATCCCACGGAATCTGTCCAATGTCACCTTCTCGGCAACAATGTCCTGCATGACAATATCCCAAACTTGGAATCCAGCCATGTGGAGGGCAGCGACCATTTCACGGTCACCATTGGTTCCTTCCTCACGAATCACGGCGACGGCTGGACTTGTAGCTGTTGAAAATTTAAATCAAAAAAATTAGAAAACGGTTAAAAAGCCTTTTGAAATAAATTTTTACTCACTGAATGCGGGGCCGAGATGAATTTTGATTTCCTTGGGGTTGAATGACAGGCGGAATTTGGGTCCAGTCCTGGTTGAGTACGACTGGAACTCTGACGTGACGCTGATTGGATTTGCTTGTCGTTTCTCCAGTTGGTAGCTCGTATCTTCCCAGGAGGTCAAGAGCTCAACAATAGGAGCCTGAACGACGCTTTCTCCGTTGACGGAAATCTCCACCTTCCCTGCAGGACCAAACCCACAGGAGACCCCAATCGGGTAGCAAGGGACGCCCGAGGCTTTGAACTCTGACAGGACCTTCTCAATCTGATTTTGTCCCACTTCAAGAACCCACCCGAGTTCCTCTGCAAAGAGAACATTCAGGGCCGGCGCGTCACCCTTGTGTACAATGTCCGCCTTGAACCCACAGTGACCTCCGAATCCCATTTCCAAGAGACAGGTGATGAGACCGCCATCACTTACGTCATGTCCAGCCAAAATGTGTCCTCCTGGAATTTACCCAAATAGAAGTGTAAGTCTGGGGGACCTCAACATTTGAGTTTGAGGTCAAACCTGAAATGAGTTTTTGCGTAGCCTCGAAGGCTTTGACGAAAAGCTGAGCATCTTCCACATCCGGGACTTCGTCACCCAATTGTTTGAAGCATTGGGCAAGGGCTGAGCCACCGAGGCGGTTCTTTCCATTTGACAAATCCACATAGACGAGGAGACCTTCCTGGCCCATTCCAGGGGCCTTGAAGTCTGGAGTAGCCAACTTCCGGATGTCCGGACAAGGTGCATAGGTCGAGACCACAAGGGTACCTGGTGCCTTGACAGTTTCAGATCCAAGGCGAGCAGCCATCGAGAGTGAGTCCTTGCCACCATCCACTGCAATTCCAAATTCCCTCATGATATTGCACATGGCTTCACAGGCATCGAGTAGAGCAGCTCCTTCTCCGGGTAGTTTCGCAGCCCACATCCAATTCCCACTGCATTTCACGTCCTGTGAGGAAACACGATTTGAATTTCAGGGTCATGACCTCTAGGGATTAAGTGGACTAACCTTGATGTCTGATATTGGGGCAAAGACCAAATTGGACATGGCTTCTGCCACTGTCATTCGAGCTCCAGCTGCTGGATTCAGTAATCCTTTAATTGGCTGTTCTCCAATGGACGTTGCAGAGCCGGTCTGGCCATGGAGGAAGAAAATTAGAGGAGATTAGTTGCCATTTCAACACTCAGTAGCTCTTTTTTTAGCGCTTAACGCAAATAACGGTTAGCCATGCTTACCGTTCCAAAGTGGGAAAGAGCAATCACGGCGGCATCCGCAAGTGGTGTATGGAGTGGCCCCACGCACTGTTGCTGGGCGACAAGACCCGTGACCGACCGATCCACCTTGTTTGTCAAATATCGTTTGCTGGCCACGGATGGAAGACGGAGGACGCGCTCGAGGGCATCTCGGACTTGGAGTGTTGCTGGAAGCTGCAGGGGTGCTAGAGCAGCGCGGTACTTTTTCAATTGGAAGACCTTCTGGGGCATTTTGCCAAGGACGAATTCCAGATCCAAGTCCACTGGATTCTTATCCTTGTGGATGGAGGTCAAAAGGTCAGAGGAAACTTCTACGCCTCCCTCTGCAGGGTACGCCTTCTCGGATAAAATGACCTGAAGGAACAAAGCGGAAAGGATTAGAACTACATGACATGACCTTTTGGGGTATAAGGACAAGGGTTAATGTGAATGTCACCTTTCCGTCATCCATGACAACTCCCACAAAGGAGACTGGACACCGTTCACGGTCCGCAATTTCCTTGAGAAGGGTCACATCTTCCTTCTTGCAGAGGAGGGCGTCACTCTCCTGGTATTCTGCTCCCCACAGTTCCAAGGTGTTGATTGTTGGGTCCCCCAATTGGAATCGATCCGTGAAAATCACGGCGCCTTGCGGCTCTACCAATTCCTTCAGCACGTTTCCTGCAAAAACATTTTTTTGCTTGAAAAATGAGGAGGGAGCTTTTGAATGAATGAAAAATGGAGTCACTTACCGTTTCCCCCAGCGCCTTGATCGTGGATGCTACAGATTGGATTCTTCTCTCCCAATTCCAGGCAGGACCGAATGACACGATTTAATTTCTGCTCCATTTCAGCATCCCCACGCTGAACGGCGTTGAAATCGAGATGGGAAGCATTGTCACCTTGAACCTGCGCAGTTTAAAAACATTCGAAATCGTACCCTTGTGTTTTTATATTAATTTGATTGTCGTACCTGAACGGAACTTGCCGATCCACCACCGACTCCAATCCGATAAATAGGACCTCCCAATTTCACTACCTGCATCCCCTTTTCTGGCTTCATTTTGGTAACCATATCCGCCTCCATTGACCCAATCCCTCCGCTAAACATGATTGGCTTGATGAATTCCCGCCTTTCCTTCTCACTTCCGGGGAGGACCATCCCAAAGGAACGAGCAAATCCGGAAATTACTGGCTCTCCAAACTTGTTTCCGTAGTCACTGGCACCGTTACTCGCCTCGACGGCAATTTCCACCGCAGGGGCAAAGTTGTCAGGGTACGGGAGACTTGCATCTTCCCAGGGAAGTGGGTAATCCGGGATGAGGAGATTTCCAAAGGAATATCCTGCCGTTCCAGCAATGACGTGACCCCCACGGCCAACTGCCTGCACGTCGCGAATTCTGCCTCCAGTTCCAGTCGTGGCACCACTGTGGTTAAACAATTAAAAATAAATTAATCGACATCCAGGCTAAGGGATTCCATCAAATCTGATGATTACCTAAACGGGGCTACTCCGGTAGGGAAATTGTGCGTTTCGGCAGTGAAAATGATGTGACGGGCTCCGTCCTCGATGGTAAAGTGACTTGGTTCCTTGACGTTGGTCGGGAGTAATTTCTTGACATCATACCCAATGATGGCGCTGCTATTGTCGCTAAACTGGATCACATTGTTTGGGTTTGTGGTTTTCTGGGTATCAATAATCATGTCAATCAAGGATTTCTCATGGAGAACTCCATCCACGACCATTTTCCCCTGTGAATAACAAGGTCAGAAGTTAAGAATGTCTGGGCATCAAAATCAGAGCATAGGAGTTACCTTGAAGAACCAGTGACGACTGTGCTCACTGTTGGACTGGGCCAGGTCAAAGCATTCCACGCTGGTGGGGTTACGTGCCAATTTATTCTTGAAGAGTTCCGTGTAGTATTCCAAGTCCCAGTCATCAAAGGCCAAACCTATTCATTCAAAACAATCACGAATCAGCGTTTCCCAAAATTCAGCGTGTTTTCTAAGCCCTTATGGGGCCGTACATAAACTAAATCCGTGTTGGAGGGGGAGGGGGGGGGGTAAAATTGAATGTCCACTTTCACCTTATTTCAGTTTCTAGTGGAATAGAAACGCTATGGAGTTATGGCTTTAAAAAATGGAATTTTGGTACTTAATTTTAAGAAGTCTAGTAAGTTTCAAGAGTAAATCCGAAAATTGAATTAAAAAAAAGTCATTACTGTAGAACCAATTGGAATTTTTGAAAGGTTAGGAAGCCAAAGTTGTTTTGAAGTACTATGGAATCAAAACCGAAAAAAAATCACCTGCAAAGTTGAAAATGGGATTTTTTTAAAACCCGCGTAGTTTTTAAACACCGGGCACTTCGAATTCTTTTTTCGACGAGATTTTGTCTCAAATCCCTTGTGGTTATTTATTGGTGGGAGGGTAGAAATGAATGATGGTGGATTCTAGGGGGGGAGGGGGGCAAGAAACGTCCAAAATTGCGGATGTAGTTTATGTGCGGCCCCTATTCAATCTGTTGTATGAGATAGTGGAGGCGTCATGGATGATCTGCGTTCTGCGTTGCATCAAACGACGACGGAGGATTAGAAAAGTAGTACCGGCGGCGTTTGCTAATGTCATTGGAAGTCTGGCAGTAAGCCTACTGGTAGTATGCTGATTATGCAACATCAACATCTCATCTACTCAGAACAGATTAAGAATCACTAGAAAAAACTCATGTGACACACATTGAAATGGTCCATTCCTTATCAGGATCAAATTACTTAATCTTCCGTCGTTCCCCTGTCACGTCATGACCTCTCCAGATTTTTGTTTTTGGAGAATTAACTGGAGAGAACCTTGGGTTTGATAATTAGAGTCTATAGAAAGAAATTATGAACACTTACCAAGATGATCGTTCACTTTTTCAAGAGCAGCTCTTCCTTCTCCCATAATGTCGACCTCGTACCAGGGCTCTGGGCACTTGGCCAATTCGAAACTTGTCAAGGGTTCCATGTAACGGCACTCGGTCATCCGGTCATGGAGAGCTGCCACGACCTGAAATCCAATAAACAATGGCACATTTTAGACCCTTTTAGTTATGTGGATTTTTATCGCGTAAAGTTTCCCTTACATGTTCTTCAGCGGCCACAATGTCAGCCATATGAGCAGTTTTGTCGTAGAGGACATAGTACCGAGTGGACACTTCAACGCGAGACACTTGCGTTAGCCCGACAGAGTGAAAAATGGAGACGGCGTTAGATGAGAAGGCCGTCGAGAAGTTGAGCCTGAAAAACAGAACTTGAGCTTAGAAATTGACATTGAAATGTCACAGAAATTGGACAGAAAGCGAACTTACCTTGGTCCAATTTCGATAAGGAGTGACTTCTCAGTTGGTGTGTGCGGAAGTCGGGTCACGTCCGTAAGGGAGTTGAGGTTAAGGACGTTAGCCAGAATCCATCGAAGATGAAGGAGCTCATTGTCGGACAATTTTGATTGGATCTCGACAAAGAAGCAACACTCGGTGGTAAGGGACTTGACGGGGGAGGATCCAGAGGCCTTGGTGATAATGGCCGTCTTGACTGTAGTCCCACTTGATGTGAGTCCAGGGGTTCGGTAAAATCGGATAACCGTGGCCATGATTCTGGAAGGAATTGAAAATGGACAAGAGAGACAGGAATTGACAAGTCCAGTTGGACTTGCTGATGAGACGCTACTGAGACCTTGTCTAGGCACACTCAACCTCTTTTAAACTCAAATTAATAGTTAAGAAGTCAAAGTCAAAGGGATAAGGGTAAATTTAAACCTTTTAATCCCATCGCATCAGCCGATAACGATGTGTGGGGATATAAGAACTACACACTAGGAGAAGCGCTGAAAAGTCCAAGCGTTCTCCCACCATCATCGCTAAATCTCAACCCTTACAGCGCAGATGAACAATTTGATAGCCCACGTCCCAGTTCCTGGAGTCATCATAACTTGACCTGTGACCTGAACGGGTCTTGACGGGAATGATGATGGTGATCGCTACCTTAATTGAATTTCAGTTTAAATCTTTTTCGTAGAAACAATTACACGCAGTGGGGGTAAAAGGGATGAAGCGCCTCCGAAAAAAGTAAAAAGTAAATAACCCAACACTTCTTTCAAGGCTCCAGATATTCCAGACGCAATTAAATTTACGTTAGTTAATTTATACACAATTCTGCCTCGTTTTCTAATTTTTTTTTTCGCGAAAAAGTTGCAAAAAATCCAAATTCGTCCAAACGAGGAACAATTTGAAGAACAGTAGAAAAGAAGGCACGAGCTCGTTTAAGAATTCTTGTCTCAACTCAAATTCACAATAATGACTAATAAATGTAATCATTTGAGGGTGTTCCTGATAAATGATAATTATTAATGATTATTTAAAAGTAATTCATGGGATTCTAAGCTGCAAAATATTTCTGGAGAGTTTCTCTTTACCCCATTCCCTTGGTTTTGGTTTTGACGGTTTGTTTGTTTGTGCGGTTGTTTTGAATCGGGGACTTCCCTCCGTCTCACCTCCGGTTGAAGTTAACCCTACAACCCCCAATTGTATCTACAACTTTAGTTTGAGACCATCAGTGTTTCCACCATTTGTATCCACCTGTTATGTTCATCATGTTACTACACGTACTTCCTCCGGTAGATACACGGGTTGTCGCGAGTGGATAGCGTTTGGAAATTCTTTGCAAGAAATCTCGCTGTTTTGCGGCAGTGCATCTCTTACTTGATTATACATTTTGTTCTCCTATTCATAAGTTTTATTCTGTAAGTTTGTTTATTTATGTAAGCATCTTTCTTCTGTTCTTCTAACGTCTGTGGATTTAAAACTTACTTATACATGGTTATTTGATTGTATAGTTTTCGAGCGGAGTTTAGTTTTATACCGTAAGTTAGCTCTAAAAAACGCTCTTAAATTCAATTTTTAGGCCGGAGGTTTGGATTTGTATGCTAATTTCTGTTTGGTACATACGAATCCGGTAAATAGCCCGGAAGAGAAGTAGCGGAAATCTATAATCTAAAAAAATAATTGTCAGCTAGTAACATAGGGGTAACACATGCAACTACAAATGTTTCCGCCGGTTGAAACATTTTTCACCATTTGGAATACACAACTGTTGGATGGAGTAAAGTGGAAACATTATAAATGAGTCATTTGAAATGGTGGGTACAATTGGTGATAGGAAGGTTTACTTCAACCTTCCTCTTCTATCTTTTTTCCTTTTTTACTTCCTTCCGACTTCATTTCAGTTTTGGAGTTGTTCGTGGGTGGACGTCTTTTCCCTCTCACTCCTGCTTTTTCAACAATTAAATTAAATCAAGTTAGTTCAATCAAGCTCATTGTTGAAGTAAACTACAACCAAGGTGAGTAATACTTTTCAATTAACCTTCACGAGGGATGTCATTACCAGTGATTCCGACTTTATTCATTTCATTCGTCGGTGCATCCTTGTCATGTTGTTCAGTGTCTCTTCCCTATGAGGTCATTGCTCTCTGTCGTGACCCGACCCCGACCATCCATTAGACTTATCTTAATAAACACCTGTCAATTTGTTGATTGTGTGATCCTAATGTCAGTTCTGCCATTCTTTTGTTGCAGTTTTACTGTCTGAATCTTACCCACTCCTGGCTGACACGGATCTGAAGACTAAAAACAGGTGAAAGAAGCAGTTACCTCGTCCTCCGTCAATCAAGAGCGTGAGGATGGCTGAAAAGGAAGAAGTCGTCGATTTTTCCAAGCTTTCTCTTGAGGAACGCGCTGCTCACAAGGTGAGAAAGTTAAAATAGAATTAGTTTAAACACTTACTATCCCTGGTCGTGTCATGTCAGTTGTGTTACATCTCTGCTCATGTTTTCAGAACTTCAAAGCTCGGATCACTGCCTATGAAGATCTGATCAAGATCTTCAGTCGACTTTATGATGAAAAGGCCCCAGAGTGGACGAAACACATTACGATTGTCAAGAATACCCCAATGGACACACACGCTTCAGCTCAGGAGAAAGGCCTCGAGGCGGCGCTGATTTTTGTCGAGAATTCCAGTCAAGGGCCGCGGATTGTGGGTGACTTGGTGTCTGGAATTATCAAGAAGTGCCTCACATCCCCACGAGCTCGGGTCAAGGAGCTGGGGATCTCAATTGTCATGATGTGCGTGGAAATTGAGAAGCATGAAGTCGTTCAAGAGGAAATGATGACGGGCATGGGGGACAAGAACCCAAAAGTGGTTGCCGCCTGTATCACACTATTCACTCAAATCATCAGGTGAGATTGTGATCTATTTTCTTTTGTTTCTTATTCCTCCTTACTCATCTTCTATTTCTCAAGTGTCATTCTTATCCCCTTCTTTTGCATTGCAGAGAATTCGGTGCTAAGATTTTCAAAGCGAAGCTCATAGCGAAGAAACTCGTTACCCTCCTGGAGGAACGTGACAAGGCTGTCCGAGACGAGAGTAAGAAGTTGGCAATTACATTGTGGCACTGGATTGGACCCGCATTTGGAAAAGACTTGAGTACTCTCAAACCGGCATTGGTAAGAGAAATTAGGATTTTATTCATCTAATTTTGATTGACCTAGTTGGACTCATAAATCAATCGTCACGGAATGAGGAGGGTTTGTTTTTCCATGCATAAGTTATGAAGTTTGATGGAAAGTGGGCCATCAACAACAAGTTTCTTTTGACAAAGTTTCAACATCCATTATCCATTACTAATAATTGCATCTTTCCGAAGTTGTTTTTAGCATACAAAGACAATTAGGTCACAGGTCAATAGGACTTGGTACCAGGAGCAGGAAAGGATAGAGGTCTAAGAGATTGAACCCGCTAAGGCCTTTTGGTGCCTAGGATTTAGTTGTTGACCAATTATGTCTATAAAGCTACTGCACTACTTTCATGACATTTTTCCAGTTTCGAAACTAACGTACCACCATATCAGTCATCCAAATTTTAAAATATTTTAAATTTTTTATAGTTGACGGAATTGGAAGGAGAATATGCAAAGGTCAGCGGCACCAAACCTCAACAGACACGTTACCTCCGGTCAGAGCAAGCCAAGAAGGATCGCCCTGAAGCTCAGGAAGATGAGGCTGAGGCAGAAGTTGGTAAGTTTTTACGAAACTCGACAAACGACCCACTAAACTGTGGGTAATTACTAAAGTTTTTAATGAGGTCTTTTATTTTTCAATTCAGGTGATTCCGTTGAAGAAAACGCACCAGAAGTGGACCCTTACGACTTACTTCAACCAGAAGACATTTTATCCAAACTTCCAAAAGATTTCTACGAGAAGCTCGAAGCCAAGAAATGGCAAGAACGAAAGGAAGCACTCGAGGCCCTTGAAGCCCTTCTCGTCAAATATCTCAAACTGGAGACGGGTGACTACGCTGATTTAGTGCGTGGCTTGAAACGAATTATCGCAAAGGATTCCAATGTTATGGTTGTGGCCCTCGCTGTCAAATCGATCACTGGACTCGCCACAGGTCTCAAGAAGAAGTTCTCCCCCTACGCTGCTAATGTCATGGGATCCCTTCTGGAGAAGTTCAAGGAGAAGAAGACCGTGGTTTTAAATCCGTTGAAGGATGCTACGGACGCAGTCTACCTATGCGTAAGAGAGACAAGTCTCCACCTCCATTGCCTTTTACATTCCAATTTGAATTTTGAGGAATTTAAACTTTATTTTCTTGCCCAACAGACAACGTTGGAATCCATAACGGAGGATGCCATTGCCGCACTCCTGAACAAGAATCCAGCCATGAAAGTCGAAGTTGGTCTCTTCCTTGCTCGTGCCTTTTCCAAAACGCCAAACAAAGTTTTCCAGGACAAGAAGTTTATGAAGCAGTACATTACGGCACTCCTTACGAATCTCAACGAGTCTGGTTAGTTTTCAGTTTGCCTTTATACAAATTAGTTCCAAGGATCAACTTATATCGAACTTGTGTTTTGTTGCCTAGATCTGGCAGTACGTGATGCCGCTGCTGAAGCCTTAGGTGTGACCTACAAAGCGATGGGTGAACGTGGCATTGCCCCATTCCTCACTGAAATTGAGCCCCTCAAATTGGCAAAGGTAAGTCTAAGCTGCATCAACAACCTGCGTACTTTTACTCACTCGTCCAATGAATCAAAATCAATTAATCATTTTGTTTATTTTAGATCAAGGAGAGTGCAGAGAAGGCTGTCGTTCTCGCTCCCGCAAAGGCGGACGTTGTGAAGCCAAAACCCAAACCCAAGGAAGTTACGCCTCCACAGAAGCCCGCAAGTGCCCCAGTAACCAAGAAAGGTCCAACCATCAAAAAACCTCCGACAGGTACCAAGAAAGTTGTCAAACCAGAAGCGGATGCGAACAGTAATTACAACTATGGGAGCGGATCCTCAACTGCGGATGAACCACCGGCTCCTGAAGTTGCCCCACCCGTTAATCCCAACGCCCGCGTAGACTTGACAACGAAATTGGGCGACGGATTGATGGAGAAGTTAAGTGACAAGAACTGGAAGACGCGCGAGGATGCACTGGAAAAATTGGCTCAGATTCTATCACAGAATCCCAAGATCCAAGCCTACCTGGGTGATCTCGTCGGTGCAATCAATGCTAGACTCGCAGACGGAAATCGGGGATTGGCGGCCACCGCGTTCATTGTCCTCCAGAACCTGGCCGGCTGTTTAGGACCAAATTGCAAACAACACCTCCGGCAATTCCTCCCTGCCATCTTGAGTCAAATTGGTGACAATAGGGTAAGATTGCCATTCAAAGTGTCGTCTCATTCCAATTCTCCTCAACCTCATTCCAATGAGTGGATGTTTGTGTGTTTTTTTTAGCTCCCCGTTCGGTCGAATGTCATTGCGTGCCTCAATGCCTGGGCTGAGAACACAAGTGTTGAAGATTTCTTTCAGGGTGAAATGATTACCGAGGCTCTCAAGCAACCAAGTCCTCTTGCCCGTACTGAATTATACAACTGGCTCTCAAGTCGGATGCCCTTGAGTAAGATAAACGGAAACAAAAGAAAATTATGATTGCCATTCTCTTATTTCTACCGTACGACGGTTTACCACCCACTGCGTTTCTAATTGGGTTTCTCTATTGATTCATTTTAC
>JAQIWD010000476.1:0-20990 GCA_034694825.1 Anurida granaria
ATGACACCAAACAACATCCTTACTAATTGTGTGAATTTTCATCGCGCTGCGTACTATTGCAGCAGAAATATGGAGAGTCGAAAACACGACAAAACTTTTGAAACGACCCTCGTAAAGAGCAATTAGCCGGAAACACAACAATAGGCAAGAAAAGCAATAATGAAATTTTACTACCTTTGGAAGCCCATTAATACTGAGTGTCGCATGGACTCAAGTGGGGTGAGTATCAGCCTAACTCCTCAGTTGATTAAAATGGTGCGCAGCAGCCCTACTCCGGAAGTTGGGAAGAAGCGGCGTCTCGTCGCCATGTCGCTCATGACAGGAAGCTTCATGGTTACAGAATTAATAGTTGGATACTGTGGTGATTCCCTGACGCTCGTAGCTGATGCGTTTCACATGTTGAACGACGTGGCTGCCCTGGGCGTCGCTTTTATAACGTTGAGTTTGTCATCAGAGGCCTGGGATCGAAGTACGTTCGGGTGGGCTCGGGCGGATGTGCTGGGGGCAATGGTCAATGCCGTCTTCCTTCTTGCCCTCTCTTTTTCAATTTTCGTTGAAGCGATAAAGCGGTATGTTGAGCCTTGAACAATGCCTCTCATCAGTGATCTAATGAACATGTTATCCCCGACAGTTTTTCCCATCCGGAACCAGTCACTGAACCAATCTGGATTTTCTCCGTAGGCACGTGTGGGCTATTTATTAACCTCATTGGACTTTTCCTGTTCAAAGGTGAAATAGATTTTGAGAAAGACAAAGAAAGTCTTTTGAGCAAGTTTAAACCGTAAGCCCTTCATAGATCATGCGCACAATCACTCACATGCTGGCAAACGAAAACCAGAGTCTTCTGAACCACTTCCGGAAGGTCTAGTTGTGCCTGCGGACAAAGTAGTCACTGGGTCACATGTTAGAAATCACCAATAATATTTACACCAATATGTGTGCCTTAGTTTCATTTGTTCCGGTTTTTACAAATGTCCAGATGAACATGCGCGGAGTGTTTCTGCACATTCTTGCCGACACAATGGCGTCGGTGGTAGTAATCCTTTCCGCCGGTGTTGTATGGTACACTGAGGATCTTCGGAAGGAAGATTTCAATTGCTGGGGATTCGTTGACTACATTGACCCTGCCCTGTCAATTGTCATTTGCTGCTTGATCATTGCAGCCACGGTGCCACTCCTCCATCAGGTTTCCCTCGTCCTCCTCCAGGCACTTCCACCCGGTATTCGGGTAATCAAATCACAATTCGCAAGGATTCGTAACATTGAGATCTCGAAAGTAATGAATGCATTTTCAGCTAGAAGACATCAAGAAGGAATTGGAAGGAATCCACGGCGTGACCAATGTTCATGCACTCCACATTTGGACACTTACGGGAAACAAGGTCATTGCGTCGGCGCATCTCAGGTAAGTTTCCATTCATATCCCGAGCATCTTACAGACATGGCCATGGTAAATGTGGTGTAAATTTAGGTGTAGTGACTCCAACGAGTACAGTCGAATAACGACTGCAGCAACCCAAGTATTTCAAAGGCATGAAATCCATTCAACAACAATCCAAGGAGAATTCCAAATAGTAATTAAAATAATTCAACATGTATTAATTTAACGGGCATAAAAATCCAGCATCTTACAGGCCCCATCGGTCACCCCTCATGGGCTGAACAACAACAATCATTGGAGCAAGGACTGCCTCCTCATTAGCGCAACAACCAACCAGAACTCTGCCACAGACATTTCTACACCTCCCTCGATGAATAACGTTTAATAACTTGACCCACGGTTATTCAACCAAATGTTTCGAATTTATTATAAGGAAAAGAATGGAATACAGTTGAAATGAAATTTAATTACTAATTAATTATAGTCCAACTTCATTAGCTCCTTAGAAGCTTACCATTTCAGAAGCTCCCAACACCTCCTTACTCATCAGAAACCACGCCTCAGATTATCCTTATTACAACTAAAAGCTAATTGTGCTTGAATTAAAGGCAAAGGAATTAAATAAAAGAAGAAAAAAAAAGGAATCGAAGATTCATTCACACTGCAATACTCTGCCTGCGCTCCTTCGCATGCCCTGTTTTTTCCGCCATCATCAAGGTTTGTGCTCCAAGAAGGAGCGAAGCTCATCAGCAGCATTCACAGCACAGCCAATTTATGAAATTTAATGTTTGAAAACAAAAAAGGGGATCCACTATCATCGTGATGTTCAATTGTACATTTTACCAAGAGCAAGTAACTTTTTAGTGGTGAGAATTACGTGTGACGACCAAACTTTTTCTTCTGCAGTGTCTTGAATTAATTTGGGTAGTTGCATCAATCCCGCTCAATCCATCATCATATCTCCTCCATTCACAACTCATCTTCCTTGTGAAGGGCAGGGTGACATTTGCCTGGAAGATGATTCAGGAGAGAACTTTGTTAAGAAAGAGCCTGGGGTCATCAACTATTCCTCCAGTGGACTCGGCCACCTCCGACTCTCGTTCAGAATCTGATTAAGTTCTTAGGGGGTCTTCGTTTAAATATGTCCTTCAATATTCCTTCTTTAAAGACGTCTGTTAACCACCACAGTGTCCATTCTGGAACGATTTCCCATTTCGTTTACGATTCTGGTATCGAGAAATGCGATCAAGGAATACATCTGCAAAAAATTCAGTCATTGTTAATTGCTACTCATTCATTCGTATGCATACACCTGAATGGGGTGTCAACTTACGGGCTAATCGACAAGTATCAATTGGATTGAAGTCTCGATGCGAATCCACAGTCGAATCTAGCAAACTTTTGTGTCCAGTCAAATAGAGAATCCGATAGTTGTCACGGGCATCTTTAAAGAATTTTCCATTTGGTCTCTGCTTCTTATTCTTCAGTTGATGACTGACGTAGTTGCAGCACTCAAGCGTGTCGAAAAATTCACTGAAAACAAGACACAGTTTAGAAAACAGCACGAGGCACTTCTGGCATCCTGGGCAAATGTAGAAACTTACCTTGATTCCAGTGTATGCACTGAAGGGTGATCCACATTTTCAAGCGGGAGCTTCTCTTCTTTTTTCATCAATTGGATGTTGTTCTTGTAGGAGGACCCCTTTGAGTTCCGATCCAACCAACGATTAGCAATCCGAGAAACTTTGGATCCATCTTCCTCAATGTCCTTTAGTGTGTCCATAGCAAAGGTCACTAAAATGACAAGAATATAAATTGATAATTGAGCAACTTTTACAAATATTGAAATGGATTATGCGAATTTACCATAGTACGGAAACATGATGATGAATTTAGGATGACGAGACAAATCTTGAATCGCTCGGAGATATTTCAGAACGCCTTGCAGGTCAAAGATGATGTAGATCTTGTCTTCCTCATTAATATGGAAATCCCGTACACGCTCAATCTGACGCCCTCTCCGTCGTCGACCGTTAAACTTTCCTCTGTTTCTTCCATTTCTTGCTTCGTTGCAATTTTGGTCCGCAAGTCCTGCCTCCTATGAAATATTACGAATAAAAAGGGCATTATTATAAAGCGATCATAATAAAAATTGATGAAAAAGTTCCGTAGTACCTTCTTCCTTGGTGACAACCTACGACTGAATTTTTCAATCTGGATTCTTCGCATGTGTTTCTTGTACTCTTCCACTGACGGGACCACAAATGTCTTGTCTGATCTAATGACTGCAAAATCCTCGGTGCCAACAAGCCATTGGCCAAATACCAAAAGACGTCCAATGCGGGTTACCATCTGAAAATGGTGAATTATTAACCTAAGGACTCGATTATTCATTTAAGATTGGGTGATTGAATATTTACCATCTGATTCTGCGTAAGGCATTTCCTTCTCAACTGAGCAGTAATTGGTTCAAATTGAGTCCATCCACGCATCGCCAAATCTTCGGGTAACTCAAGTGAAAACGGGTTCCCATCTATCTTCCCGTCGACAACTGCCTTCCAATCGCTCATGAGTTGTGCCTCCACTTGCATCGTTTCGGCAATATTCTGTTCCTCCCCAACAAAACGAGGATCCTTGTCCCACTGTTGTCTCAAAGCAACGCTCCAGTTGGTAGACTCTAACATGTTCAAAATCTGACAGAATCGTTCCATGACCTCTTTTTCAGTTGACGCAGCCAATGCGTTCTGAATAGGCATGGAGGTGTGTAGCCAACGAACGAATGGCAAAGTAGCTACAATAATAGGTTCCAGTGAAGCCCAGCATCCGAGAAGGGCGTCAAGATCCACGACGTGCTTCAATTTCATACTCTTCTTCTTTCCTTTCAACTCGGAAATAACTTCATCGGAACTTTGCGACAACTTGAAAGCGGCGGCCTTCCGATCGATTTCGATTTCAGCTTGGTAGGAAATATCAGACACTTCAGACGAATCTACAGCCATACCCCCGCTCGCCTTATCTTCTTCTTCGTATTCTTCTTCAGAAAATTCAGCCAAGCCATCCTCGTCGATTTCAGCTTCATCCGTAACGCTACTGCTTTCGTCGCTGGAATCGCTGAACGCTGATTCTGAGTCGCTGTCTCGCTGATTGTCGGTTGACTCGCTCATGTTGTCATTCGAGTCGTCGTATTGATGGATGAAGGCATAGTAGTCATCAGACCGACGCCCGCGCGGCTATGAGGAAAAAAAAACTAGCCTGTGAATTGTGAATGGATGCTTGCCAAGCTGGTTTGTGAGAAATATCACTAAGGGGGGGGGGGCGGAATCCTGTGCTCTCATTCATTTAGGTTGGTCATGTCAAGTCACGATTAAAATCTTTACATACCTTGAGGACGCGTCGTTTCCCAAAAGCATCCTCTTCGCGCTGAACTACCAACTCGACGATAGGGGGTTCTCCCTGATCATTTGCTTCAAGAGGGGTGGATTTAGGCTTGGGTATACAATCCGCAACTTCGACGCCATCATGAATTCTACTGAACTCTTCCGTCTCAATAGGAATGTCAACGTCAATGACTTCTGTTAACTTGCTATGGCTCTTTAGAACAGAAAAAAGACTCTCCATCAAGTGCACGAACATTCCAATTGTGAAACACACGGCTGGAGAGACTGCAGTTGAATCTATGAACAACAGATGTTTCATAATAAGAACATGTTTCATTAACGATTTAGTTAATTCTCGATTTACTCAAAGAGATAAGATGCCAAACTGTCATCATGCAGATGCCCATCACCCGGAAGAGGAATCCTTGATCCAAAGTTCCAACCTCATCACGGAGAAGAATAATGAAGCTCCCAACCGTATCCTCACAAAGCTAAAGGAATACAAAATAATGCCAGTAAAAACGTAGTCCAGGATCGTCCAGGATATGGTAATTCCAAATCTTACCTTTGCGAATTTGGTCAAGTGCGTGGATTCGTGCAGAAACTGGTTCAGTATCTTGATCAAATTGTGGGAAAATATGTCCACTGCTTTAGAATCAACAGCTCCTGACAGCGTGGCAAATGAAACGAGTTGGGTATCCAATAAACGGCGGAGGTTGATTAGAGCACCTTCGCAAGGTTCTTGTGATGTCACGCTAAAAGAAATAAAATTCTATAAATATGAGATGGAAAGCAAGGAAATGAGATGATCTACCTGCAGAAGAAATAATAGGTAGCGTCTAATCCGCCGTTGAGTTTGTTGCTGAGAGTTCCAAGCTGATTGTGGGCCAGTCCAGAAGTTGGACAAAGCAAAAATGCCTAGAAAAGTAATTATTATACTTCAAGCATCACCGAAGCTAGTAACAGTTCTAAAACTGCATCACTATTGCTATCTAGTAATAGTAATACCTGTGTGTAGTAATCCTGGGCACGGTCATAATAGGTTAGATACATTTCATGATCTCCCTTTTCATGGAGCTCTGTGAGGTATCGGCACAGATCGCCAATGTTCAACAATAAAAACATAAGAAGACGAATCGCCCATTCCTCATCATTTCCAGCGTCTGTAAATAAACAAAACAATTAGAGTTGAAAATACGAAGTGGACACAATAATGCCAAAATACGAATGTGCCATCTTATTTAGTTATTACCTTGCTCCTGTCTTTGAATTAAAGATGATGGAAGAATGTTGTCAAATCCATTTGTACACATGCGAGATTTTAAGTTCCTGAATTCAGCCACTGTCTTTTGCAACTTGAGCATCAGGAGACTCAGTTGCCCGATTCCATTCAGCAAATGCTGTTTTACAAACGCTCGTTCCAAGGGAGTCCACCTTTCTCTCTGCGCAAGTATAATTATATTTTGTTTTCTTTGAATTGCAAATGAAATGTTGTGAGGAAACCAGACATACAGACATCGTCTGGTTAGACCTAGTAGAAAGTATTCTACTTACCTGTTTGAGTCGCTTTGCTTTGGAAATTGGTTCGTAGAATGCGTATCTCCAGAGTTTATCCCTTGCCATAGTACCGTTGACCTGAGGTCCCTCCAGCATGACCTTCTCACACAAGTCTTTGAGTTTATTGCGTCGAGCCATGAGCTCTGATCCAAAAAGTGACTCGAGGCTGCTGCACTTCGAGGTCACATATTCCAACTGCCGAGTCATATCCAGTATAGATCTGATAAGAATTACAAGGGAATGGATTAAGAGTTAAAGATAACCTTCGAGCTAATTAAGTTAAATTCCCCATACTTTAGCATCTTCTTCCCAGCTTCCCCATCAATGTCGGAATTGGTTAGGATAGGCTCTTCCGTCTCCTGTGGTGATTTCTCAGCAACCCCCATGTCGCCGACACCTAAAATGAGGTAAAAGCAAAACTGACATATGGATATACAACAAACTGGATTCAAGGAGCAGCTGCTCAGTGTTAATGAAATGAAGGCGAATCGTTCTTGCTTAGTACTAACCTTTCTCGGATTTTATTGGTTGTGGAGAGTTCATCTCTGAAAGTTGGAGATTCAAATCATGAGTTTCATCCAATGTTATTCTTCCGTAGAGTGAATCCAGGTCCGACCTTCATTTCAAAGTGAAGTACTTATCTGGATCTGGAGACTGGAACCTCGGGTTCTGGCTGGGCCGATACCTACCCCGAATCAATCACTCTACCCCTTGCACATAGTAAGAGAGGTAATTAAGTAGAGTGTAGCATTGTTGATACAAAATGATCCTGATTAAAAGTACTTTACTTTTGTTTCTAACGAACTTATAAAAACTTCTTCGTCACTTCGTTATCTTCTTGTGTCTTGTGATGATGATGTTTCTGGAACTCTCTGCTTGTCCCCTTCCTTTCGCCCTTCCTTATTTCCCAGAATGAGAAAAATAACCTTGCAACCTTTCTAAAACTTAAATGAACCACACGGGTTACCGCAACAGTGATGGGCATCCGAGGTGCAAGGCAGAAAAGGTGACTTGAATTTATATTAAATTGAAGCGATGGAATTGAAGTACCCGTTCCCATGCACATAATTAGAGATGCCTTACTAAACTCATGCATTTTATTTAGCAAAGTTTAATCGACTGAAGCTGCAAGATTTAACCGTTGACACCAAAGTGGTATGTGAAAATGAAGGTGGATCGGATGAGGACTTATGCCTTCCGAAAGTTCGTGACGAAATTTTTAGATTCCGGAATTCCGGAAGCATTTTATATGGAATCCAAAACCATGAAGAAATTGTTTCAAATTTAATTGGTTATCTGGTTTCGTTGAGGAATTTTAAGAGGGGGCTTCAGATGTGTATTCGTCATAAAGACTTTAGCAAAGAAACGTAAGTTAATTTATTATCCAGCAGATAACCTATGGGTTCTAGGTAGGTTTGTTTTTAGCTAAAACTGTTTGCAATGAACTGACCCCACCTCGGTCAACAGTTGAGTGCGTCCCCAAGATAAAGATCGCGGTATTGAACCAAAAACATGGAGCAGAAAGAAGTAATCAGCGCTCAAACAGTTGACGATGATGCTGAAACAAGTAACTGCAGATTCATTCTTATAGATTGATAATTGCATGTTAAGCATCTCTTACTGATAATTTGAAAAATAATTATATGATAACCACCGCCATTGTCACCCAAGGCCCCGATGAATTTCCTCCTACTCCGCCACCTCTACATAAATTACTTCATAGTCCTAATTACTAGGTAGCTCTTCATGTAATGACAAAGACGCCAGTTTCTCAACTCGGGTGGTGTTAACCTATGTTGTAGCGTTGACAATCAACGGAGTTAATTCACCAGTATTTCTGGCAAAGTTTCGAATTGTACGAAACACCTGTAAAAAGGGATTTTAGTAAATATTATAATTTTTTAAACTTTTAACTTGTAATAAAATACTGTATTTTTAATACTGAATTCATTAAAAAGAATGTTATTGTAAACTTACCCATACACTGCACCCCGCTGCCAACACTAAGAGCATCGTCAGACCAAGGATTGTGTATCCAATAACTCCTAAAAGTAGCCCAATTTTATATAACCAGTCCATAAATGGTTCAAATTTGATGTAGTAACTACAATAAAAAAAAAGCCTTTGTTCAAAAATTTGCTTGTCAATTAATGCAATAATGTTGAAACTGACTCGGGTGAGCAGCAGTATGAATCTCGAAGCCTGGTACCCTCATTAAAGGGTAAAATCGTCGCGAAGATTGTTACGTTGGACAAATCTTCTGTGAAACGAAAAAGGGTTGAATCGTTTGTAAAGAAAATGACTCCAGAATAATTCATATTTTGAGCATTTAGTAGTTTGGTTCTTAAGTCACAGTTGTCATCGGCTGTTAACAAAATACCATGAACTTCGGGATTAGGAATATCAGAAATTAAACAGGCACCATTAGGACTGTACTCAAGAGCATACTCCTGCAGAAAGTAAAAGTATAAATCCATATTATACTTTTTACTTTAAATATATTTAACAATGCTTTATTTAATTTTAATTTAATAACCCGCTCTTCTTCGACCTGATTACGGTTGAGTAGTGGTGAATTGTTGTCAAAAGCTGTCACCAAAGTGTCATTTGGTTTCGAATATACGTAAATACTTAGCAGTAACCTATGAATGAATCCTGCAGCCTCAGAGCCTCCCCAAGCTGTTGGAACTGCGATGAAAAATAATTTGAAAACCAGGATACCCTTCATTATGTTCAAAGATTTGGTACTGGTTTTAGGAACGGAAAGCAATAAATAACTGTTGAATTAACTAGAAGTAACACAATTAATAGCACGCACTGTATTGGACTTCGATTAAATTAAGTTCACATTTTATACAAGTTTCCAGGAGAAGCGTTAGTGTTTACCACTTTCATACTAACAAACTGTAAAATATATCCAATATGTGATGAGGTATGTCCTTGCACAAGTCACGCTTTGTTGAGTCATCCAATCATGTTAAGTAAAGCCACCATTTCATTTGTCAAATCTTCTGCAAATTTGCGAAATCTTCGCCAGAACATGCATTATTTAAAACCAGTTGCAAAAAATACACTCTTTAGTTTTGCCAAGTCTTATCACAGTTTTTGTTATATCAGTTAAAATTTTTAGCAAATTTTAGAAGAAAAAATGTTTCAGAATCCAAATCATTACCAGGGCCTAAACCCTTGCTATTCACTACCGACTGACTTATTTTCCACCTACAAATTTGTGTTAAATGCTTTTGTGTTATTCTATTCAAATTATTTGAAACTACATAAATACCTTGAAACGCAATAAAAGAAATCCAATTTTTAACAAAAAGCAGTGCGAATTTGGGTTAGTGATCTAATGTCTGTCAAAATGGAAGGACGCTAAAGTTTAGGATCCATTGCAACGCTTACGAGAAATCGCCAATTTTAAAAACACAAGCGTCCATTTTTTTTTTTGCATTGCAGAATCTAGAAATTCAGCATTTGTTGATTGTCTATAAGACGATTTAACAATTTGAGCGGCCTTTCATTATTATCAGGGTTTTTCCAGTGAAAACGAACAGAGTCCAGAACTGGACTCTGTTCGTTTCCACAGGAAAAATCCTGATTATTATAGACAACGCAATTCGCAAAAACTTGCAAAAAGTTGTGCAAATATAATCACGGTTTTAAGAAATAAAAATAACTGCTTTGTTTTAATTCTAATTTCCACTGAACAGAATATTATACACATTTTTGGCCCAGGAAATTAGCCAGGAGGCAATGCAGGTGGGCCCAAAATATTCTAATTCCTGAACTCCTTCTTTGGCTGGAGAAAGTTGAGAGCAAAGCGTTAGGTGATATGTGAAAATGAAGGTGGATGCTGACTTATGCCATGGACGAAATTTATAGATTGCGGAATTCCGGAAGCATTTTATAAGGAATCCAGAACCATGAAGAAGTTTTTTTCAAAGTTAATTGGTTATCTGGTTTCGTTGAGGAATTTTGGATTTGTTGGGTTTACGGGTGTATGTAACATGAGTTCTTTTACTTGGTCGAATTTCAGCGTCATTTTAGTTAATTGTATTTAACATTTCTTATGAATCGTAAAACTATTAAAAATTATAAAAAATAAAGTTACTTCCTCCGTCCATAACCCCCACCCCCACTGCTATACCCGCCTTGTTGTTGACCTCTCTCCATAAAATAGGCTACTTGAATGCCTCGATCAACTTTACCGAGTTGAATATTTCCACGACTTGGAGCCCCGTACCCGGAAGAAGGTGGCGCACTGTAGGATTGCGGCTGCTGAGGTGAATTGTAGCCAGATGATGGTGGCGCACTGTAGGATTGCGGTTGCTGAGGTGCATTGTAGCCAGATGATGGTGGCGCACTGTAGGATTGTGGCTGCTGAGGTGCATTGTATCCAGACGAGGATGGAGCTGGCGCAGGGGCGGAATATGATGATGGAGCCGGGGCGGAGTTATATCCACCTCCAGAAGATCCACCTTGATTTTCTTGTTGGTTTAAGATTTCAGTGATTCTTGTAAGGAGGGCTTGATCCACGATTGACCCTGGTATTTGCCCTTCGTTGTCATTACCACCATCTCCTCCACCGTATGCTCCTCCAGCCGGTGGCTCACACGCCACAGACGCAACGAGGAGGACAAGAATTGCCTGTCAATTAATTAAATTAAAATGAAGTTTGAATTAAACTGAATCAATTGTTAATATACGCATGTCACTTACGATTTTGTTCATTGCTGTAAATAGTGCTGAGCTGTGAAACTGAACTGAACGGGACTTTCTTTAGTTCTTGAGGTTTTTATAGAATTGAGAGAAGGATAGTGATTGGGCAATCAGAGAAGCGCCAACAATAGCTTCTGGCGTATTAACACGGCGTTCTTAAGCATTGAATCTTCATAGAATGTGGTTCTAATGGGAATACTTCGCAAGGTTTTTTATTGTTAGCGTAGTGTAGGGATGTCAAAAACTATAATCAAAATCATCCCTGGGAGGGATTACAAAAAAAGTTTAGAAGAAAAGGGGATAAAATTCGTTCTTGAAATGGCACAAACGATGGGAATACTCAATTGCATTATGCTGCACCGTAATTTGCATTTGCAATTACAAAGGAAAGTGGGAAATGGCATAACAGAAACTGAGGTGTCACGATGTCCATTTGCCAAAAATATTTCATGTTTGCATACAATTAGGTAACCGAATTAATTGGAGTGATGGGTTGCGAGAAAGAAAGAGGAATTTAAATCAGGCATCATTTGGGAGCCACTTATTTTTGCAAAGGCTTGCCAATTGTACGTTGCGACTAGTTAGTTAGTTGCGGTACGACTGGTTAAAAATAATTGCGAATTGCATAACAATACAAGAAGCCTTTTGAAGCAAGTCGTTCATAATTAGGAAAGAAGACAAAAAGCAGCTTTGATATTTGTTATGTTCATATGACCCAAACTCTTCAAGTTTTATTTATTTAATCTATAAATTACTTGATTTGCTGAAAACCAGATAGCGAATTGGTTTGGGTTTCCTGCTACGTCCACGAATTAATCAATTAATGAGACAATGTGACGGTAATGATGATTCTTTTCAACACTCAAGGGAAGACATAAATTGACGTCCATCCTGTATCCTTTTCATTGTTCGTGTCTACCCGAACCTAAACTAATGATTGATTTGGAAATTAGTTGTAGATGCTCTTTGTCCTGTTTTCGAGACAATTTTAGTTGATTGTTTACGCAATAACACAATAAGGAAAAGGATGTGTCATTTTCCTTATTCTGATAGAATGTCCTAATTTGACAAACGACAATGATGATCTCATCGCCGTTTTGATTTTTCTAAACTTCTGGAAAAATTCCCATCGACATCAATATTATTTGCAATCGTCAGAAAAATGACAAAAGATTCCGCAATTTCACGGTAAACGAATTCGCAACTCATCGCATTGCGGACTTGCACAATTTCGGTCTCATGATCTGATAAACAAAAACAATCAAATGCTTCTCATCTAGATTCCATTTATTGCGTCTTTCTACTATTTTTGCAAACACTTCGATTTAAACCATTTAGTGATAACGAAGAATCGACTGATGCATATGCGTTCATAGAAGTGGTTCTTACGTTGGGCTAATTAAATGTACCTAGGGAAAATTGAATTGTTTTTGTTGATGCTGGGAACTATCTGACCACTACACATGTAGCAATTGTTTTCCATTGTAATTCCGTCATTCCTGGGAAAGTGTCAACATTATCAAAGTGTGTCAATAGAAACATATCGAACCATCAAGTATTTTCCACCAATTCCATTATGCGCATTTTACTGGCCATGTTTACGTGGAGCGTGTGAGTTTGTCATCGTCGATAAGGCTGCCTCTGCCACTATAAATACACTTCATCCCTTCTAAATCGAAAGTTACCAATTACTTCACCTACTTTTATTCAATTCCAATTTCTGCCTCACTTTTTCGCCTGTTTCGGAATTCAATTTCCAAGTCGATTCTGCAAAACCGCTTTCAACAAGATGGACAACATTTCTATGAGTGAAGCAATGGCCCGCCCGGTAAGTCAATTCTAATATTCATCAAAAAGTTTTAGAAACTGCTTATATCCTCAGTACTAAATGAATTTTTATTTTGCTCAATTAGATCATGGGTGAAGGACATTTTTGGAGCAATATGTTCAACAGGAAGAAGAGCGTCGATGCTACCCGAAAGGGATCGGTGGACATGACACCGTCACCTGCACTGTCTTCCAGCCCTCCTGCCGAACCTGGTACGAGTATGAACATGGACCGTCGCCGTTCTTCGACCACATCGGTCGAAGGTCGACCTATCTTTCCTTCTGGACGCCGAAGTAGCCGGGATTCGTTCGCCGCCCTGGTACTTTCTTAAATAGGGTTAAAATACAAAAACTTCATTTCACGTCAAACTAATTTCCTTTCGCCAATTTTTATGCCCTATTTTTAATTTATTACAATGCATTTTAGAAATATGAGTTGAACTTCTATTAAACATTGTCATTATTGTTTTATAATTTATTAAACGGATTGACGAAAATTCAGATTTCAGAGCGGGATTTTCTGCCATATGATTTCAAACAAATCATGTATGTCTAATTCACAAAGTAATAGTTAATTAGTTAATTTCATTTTCGGTGTTTTTAAATTAATTAATCGATATGGTCACGACAGTATTTGTGGACCTTCTAATTCATTTATAGACGACTAACCAACGAACCAACCAACCTACACGCAAACTTTCCGACTCTTTACGCAAAAAAATGCAAAAGGTTGCATCTCGTACCACAGGAGCCCTCAAAAAGTTTGTACCAAGTTCGAGATATTCCACGTTCACTTTCCTGTCGTCGCTGCAAAATGATAATTGCTACCCGGTTCGGATCCAGCACCTTACGACGGTTTTGAGATTTGGGTATTTAAGGGGACCACGGACCGGGACGGAGCTGGTACAACCTCTTCGATTTTTTCACATCGATCAAACTTTCTGGAAGTCATCGGGGCGTGTTCCAGTTCCCCCACCAGCTATTGACACATCTGGAATAAGGTTACGCTTTCTCCAGTTATCAAAATGAACAAATTATAAGTATACAGAAATTAAAGTAGGCATTCGATAATTGGTAATGTTTTAATCCCATAGTGAACAAGAATACGAGCACGTATCAGAAGAAACACTTGAATCACTGACCACCTATTTTGATGAACTCGTTGAGGCATCCTCCGCCATTAAAGATGGAGACGTCATGTACAGCGTACGCTCAATTTATGCTTAAATTCTTTACGAACTTGCGCGATGCTTAGTTTGTGGAATGAACTCTAATATTTAGCTCGTGGTTATAATTTCCAGAGCGGAGTTTTAACCGTAAAATTGGGCAAGTTTGGAACCTATGTAATCAATAAACAAACCCCGAACCGACAAATTTGGTTCTCGTCTCCTACGAGTGGGCCCAAAAGGTACGACTTTATGAATGGACATTGGATCTACAAACATGATGGCATTTCCCTGCATCAACTACTGAATGCTGAACTACCAGAGATATTACCATTAGCCAAAATTGATTTTGAGTCACGCTGCCAGTTTGGAAAATCAACTTCCTCTAAATAAACCAGCCAGCTAACGTATATTTAGCTTATTTATACAGGGAGTGCTCCATCTCTGGATAATCACGAAACAAAATGTTTGGTGCTAAAGTGAGTAATTTGTTGTTAGCTGAGAAAAATATAATTGACTTTGTGGATAAGAACTTGGGGCAAGAGAAAGAGAGGTTGGTAGAGAATGAGCTGGAATTGGACCCCGTGTGTCACCACCTCCATGGTGGGATTCTTGATTATCCTACTACAATCTCACATGACTTTTGTGACATAACCACCGCCTTTGACATTTATGTGGAAGCGTTCACGAGGGACACTACGTCGAAGCTACCTCCGAAATTCGGGAGTGGAATGTTTCAACCGCCAGCCGTCAAGAATGAACGCCTTGCTAAGATGCCTTTTCGTGGGGACGAATTGAGTGAGCGTCAATTCGTCAATGCCATTGTTCAGTCCTCAGTTAAAATCCGAGCTCACATAATCGATTGCACGGAGGAGTGCACTTCATCTGGACGACTGGAGAATCTCTACGTCATCATTAGTAACGTCGCCATGATTCGAAACTACATTTGGATGTTCCAGCAAATCTTCAGTCTTGAGGAAAAGTAAGATTCAAGAAAGATATTGGGGAAAAATTCCAGCGATTTATTTATGGCTCCCTTGTATATTTTCAGATCAAGCGCAAAGCTAAAAGGAGAATACGATGAGCATGGAGAGTTGATTGAAGTTATCAGCGATCGGATGCTCCAGTGTCAAATGAATCTCCTCACAACTTATATCATTCATGATGAAGTCTCCCAGAATTGGTCCTCTAGTCATTCCTACTATGAAGGTCAACGTGGGTCACCAACGATTCATATGTGGGCCTACTTTCTCCAAGGTTTTTTATCGTTAATTAATCAAGGATTTTAATTACTTGGGTAAAAACACTTTTTTATTAGGAACAAAGCGAGATATGTGGAAAATCATGCCACCCCAACTGGCTCAACGAATTCTTGCGATTCTTTTGAACGATTCCTTGGCAATTCTAACAGCGAGATACTCAAAGGTAATTAACTCAGGGCTCATGCCTTTCCTGCCAAAACTTCAAAAGGCGTCAGGGGCACTGAAATTATACCAATTCTGGTTTCAGATTGAGCCTTCGGATGAAACCCGGATTCAATTCTGTGCAGATATTCTCAACATTCTGCAAACAGTTGAAGAACTCCTGTACAGTGTCTCGGCAAATCTGGATCAGTTTTCTGGAAACGTGGATCCCTCAACCTCGAAAGTTATTTTCTCCATTCATCTCAAGTGTCATTGCCTCGTTACGTCCCTTGTCCTCGTTGGTACCCCACTTGAAGTCCTTTACAAAGTAATTGGGTCCTAGAATCTGTGCAAAGTTTTATACTACTACTCTGTGCAAAGATTTTAACTTCTGATTTAATTTTTTAGACATTTAGGCGTGGGCTTTCAAATTGCCTTTTACTGGAAAAGACAACAAATGCTGTGCATTTAGAGAAGGCAATTTGGATGCTGGTACTGTCGACTCTCTGTCCCAAATATCAACCAAGTATTGGAGCAGGTGAATGGGAACTTTTGGCCACACTTCGCTTGCTCTGTGCTCAACCTTCAATTAATTGGCCGTCGGTGTACAAGGTGACTAATTTAATTGAGAATTTGGTTAACAAGTCTTTGAGTATTTTCACATTTAGTCAATTTTTTCATGGTTTAGGTGATTTCCATGAACGAATTCCGATTGGGTTCTTTAATTCTTCAACAATTTTCTGGAGTCCTTGCTCCTCCCACTGATTTCCTTTTGGAAGGAAAAGGATTCAAGAGATGTCTCAACGCTGGATGCATTTACGCAAATTGCCATGCCTTGCCGAAATATGTCGCAAACCATTTCGTTTCCTCTTCCATCTTGTACATTTTTGCCCATACAATTCCCCGGGGTCAATTGGCAAAGATATACCACATCATACTGCCGCAGGTGAAGGATTGGAACGTCATGGATAGAACTCAAGTCTGGACAAGCACGAAGCGCCCTATCTGGTTTCAAAGTTTGATTGATCTCTTACTACCGATCTTGAAAACGTGCGTGCAAGGACTTTGTATCGGTTTCCTAACCGGAAGGAAAGGAGATGAGGAAGATCCGACAGACTTTGTAGTGGAGCTCCTCAATAACCTAACAGAAATCCTATCAATCATCCCCCGAGGATTCTTTCTGATTTGTGAGGAAATTGATGACTTGATCCCACCCTCATCGGCATATCCTGTGAGGAACAATGTCCCAGTCCACTTTCTGGTCACAACCCTTTACCATCTTCTAAATTTGAGTTCTGGAATTATTTCATCCACTAACGAAATTCTAAACTCCGTTCCTAAAACCACCACCGAACCTACTAGTAGTTCCACATTGGAGCAGCAGGATGTCAAAAACATTCACCATCTTCTGCTTTCTACTTCCGAGCGGCTCTGTCATTTGGATGATAGCGTTTTTGATCAAGCAATTCACCGTCTCATCTCCCAAATAGAGTCCATGTAAGGCTCATTTCCACGAATCAGAGAAGAGTGATGAAAATAATTTGAGTGGTACCATTTTGTTATTGCAGGATGCGGCAGACGCAGGCGGAGTTGGTGAAGAAACGACTAGCAGGTGAATTTGTTGTGACCAATGATCTTGCAGCATTGAAAGCCAATTTCCTCCTGGAAGAAATAGAAGGTCAAATCGCCCTCCGCAACGTCTACTGGTTCCTTGTAACGCATGAAGATTTACTCCAGGACGCCATGTCCTCAGCCAATCAGGATTACGCTGCATTTGCTGCGGAGAGCACAAAGGGCGCAGAAATTAAAAAGAAGGAAGCTACTGGACAGACGCATGCGCACTCCTCCAAAGTAGCTCCGACATTGTCAAAGAGTCCTCCACAGAAGGAACTGAAACCAATTCTAAATTCTCTGAGGAGTTCTCAATGGACGAGGACTTATCATAAGGCCCCCAGCACTGTGCACAGCTTCCATTTTGTGAACAAGCATAGGACTTTCGATGAGGTAAATTTTATTTCAATTCTATAGTTATCCTCGACAACAGTAAAAATTTTTCAGTCATATTGATATCTGCCCAATCCAGATCGTTTGGAACTTCAATGACAACCTGGATTGGGTATCAACCATTCGGAACTGCAAAATGGGACTGCACAAGTCACTGATTCTTCGCCAGCTTGAGCGACGCCCTGATTTCCAGTCAGTGAGTGAAACTATTCCGGGGATATCCAATGAAAATTCGTCAGAGAGGATTATCCTGATGGGGAAAATGGTGACCGAGATAAAGGCACTCATGTCCTAAGGGGCATGATAGGTATCCCTTGTGTAAAGTTAAGGTTATTTTTAATTCCAGTCTTTTAGTAAATTCAACGGATTCATTTTATGAGGGTCGTCTTGCTTTACTTCTAACTGATTCCGTAGAACCTGTGGCAAAGCTGTCTTGTCGATTTGTCACCCTTTCATCATCTTGAGCTTCGAGGTATTGTTGTGAGAATTTGTTACGGCGGTTGACCGAGTCGACTCCTCGCTGGTAGTCGAAAATTGTTTCTTGTCCATCTTTTAGGTCAATGTTGGTTATCGTGTATCTGGAATTGAAACGTTAAAGGTGTTAATTGCCAAGTCCCAGTAGTGGAGTGAGAAATGAACTTTACTCTTCAAGCGATTCGGCAAACTTTGGAAAATCTCTGCACAATTCAAGTAGGTTTTGCTGGGATACCGTTAATACTTCCACGTGAGTTTCAGCACGATAGTTCTAAAAACAGGCAATTGTTACATCGGTTATTTTGTATTCTAAATTCGGGACTTACTTTGCTGTAGAACTGATCGTAGATGAGTACGCCATGTTTCCCAAACGGTTCGCTAACGTTGAATGCGCCAATCACTTTAAATCTTTCTGTTTCCACTGTCCATGAAAGGATATGTCCCCGGTAAACAATGTAGAGGTAAATTGCGGTGTCCCCAACAGTCGCTATGTTTGTTCCTTGTGACAGCGTAACTTATTAGATTAAGTTTCGAAATGGCAGTGAAACTAGTGTTTTACCTGGAGCATAGTAAGCATGGTGAACCATCACGCAAACCTGACGCATGAAACTAACGTCACTTACGCAGGAAGCAAACAGGGGACACTGAAAAAAGAAAGAAATTAAGAACACGCACTTACATTTCTAAATGTCAAAAGGCGACTTACGTCTTCAAGGACGGGTCCGTACAAGGAATAGCAGAGGTCGATTTTGAGGCTAATGGGGAGACTAGACGTGGTGATGTGGTAAGGCACCCCACGCATTCTTTCCCAGTAGTAAGCAAAGTATGTCATGACTAGGAAACAAAACTATTTTATTTTGCGGCTCGTACTCGTACCCAAATTATAGTCCGAAAAATAATAATTACCTCGCCGCTCTTTCTCCCTCCCAATTCCAATTGTCTTGTAATACGACTAAAAGGGGATACAGAAGCTGGTCAATTTCTACAAAACACAAAAAGGCAAGCAGAATACTTACGTTGAGAATGCCAGCTTGGAAAAAGTACTCTCGGTAACTTTGTGTGACTGATGAAATGCCGGAAGTGAAATGGCTGAGAATTACGGAGAGAAGGAAGGAACCACAGTAAATGCAAATAATCTGCAGACAAATCAAAAGCGGGGGTGGTCAATCACCTTTTGAGCAAAATGACGAACACCTAACGAAAACTGTGTATAGCTTCTTTACCCCCAAAATAATTTCTGGAATTGTATGCGGTGTGATTGTTCCAAAACCAGTCGTAGAAATCGTTGTAACCACCTAAAATGTCAAAGAAAATGAAGCTTCACCCAAGGTGACCCAAAATTTGGTATCCTTTTGCCCACTAAAAGGAATGATATATCTTGGCATGCATTTTCTGCTTACCCAGTAGAGTGACCGAATGTACCATCGCCAAATTTCGGTGACTTCCTCCCTCTTGGTATCGTCAATGCCGTGATTCGAAATGAAGGCAGAGGTCCATGTTCCTGGCGGACTGGGATGAAATTCATAGAAAATAGATCCCTAGTATCAGGCAAAAGAATGGGAAGGCTGCTTACCACATCTTGTCTACAGAAGAGCAACTTTCTAGTGAACGGGAGTCCACTCCATCGCAAAGGCCTGGAAGGAAACCAATCGGCTTGCATTTACAGCGCGTCATTAATTTGTTTTAAAATGGGGAATTCCATAAAGTGCGTTCACATACAGGAACTGATGGAGTAGAAAATGCAAGCCAGAAAATGGGCAACGATAAGGAATGAGACGACAGAGATGGTAACCTTTTGTCGTAATGTGGATCTTCGAATATCTTCTTCCTTGTGAAATTGCAATCGATAGAAGGGAATCTGTACAAAGAAAACAAAATAGTTATCAAGTTCGATCCACTTCCGGTTCCACCGTGTTTTGCACACCAGTCGAACGACTCTGAGGAGATGAAGCCATACTGTCCCACGCCATTGGCTGTAGATCACAAATAAGTCAACTGGGAAGGAACCAAGCGCATCCAGTGGAAATCCCGTCAAAGTCTTCATATATCTTGAAAATATTAAAAAGCAATGATACAAAGCGTCAAAATTCTTCCAACAGCTACTAAGCAGGGTCTAAGGTCGCCTACTTACTTCAAAGCAATGATTTTACGAGACTTGCAATAAGTTTCATCCGGGAGTTCAAACGACGTCAAGAATCCAATTGCAATGCGAACGTACAAGACAATCTGGAAAGCAAAGCGAGGGAGTCAAAGCATATCCGGGAATTAACGAAGGGTTAAGCAACAAGCTTACCTCCGAAAGAAAGCTCAAAAATAGAACTATCTCTATGTGTGGTAACTCTATGGTGTGCAGGTCTCCGAAGCAAACTAAACCAAATTATAATCATCATTTAAAATAGGTAGAAGAAAGTACAGTAAAAAATAAACTGTCAATTGAGACCTTCAAGGATTGCCAGGCAAGCAGTGAGACAACAAATGATTGCCACTGAATCCATGAAGTGCCCGATAAATGGACAGAGCGGGTGAATGATAAACTTGAATTTTCCAGGACTGTAAATGGATTTAGGATCAGATTAAATTCAGGTCGTTTCAGGTCGAGGTAACATCGATGTTTGTAATATACTCACGTTGGTGATATAAAGTAGAGAAATGGAAGTAAGGTGTCCTCTGTGCCGTAATTCAGAATTACTCTCCGAAACCAGGACTTCCGTTTTGGCTGGACAAAGGTGGAGTCGTACTGGTTTCGGGTTCTGAGGGCCCTGTTGATTTTCTCTGTCTTCAATGCAATTTCCTCATGTTCGTAGCGTTCCTGACGAGTTCTGACCCTTGCAATTGTGAATAAATCAGCGAAGTTGTTCCTCTTCAACTTCCGCTTCAGATCTGCCCCTATAGTAGGCTGGTAACAAACGAATTTAAATTAGAACTACATATGGTAGGCTAAGTTTCCACAATTTGGACGAACATAGCGGAGCAGGATGTTAATGTAGTCCTCCCTTCTAATTGCAGGTGGGATGGTGGACCTGGACCGAGGATTGGGGCCGTCAACTGTTTTGGAATCACCGGGACCAATGTCCACTTGGTC
>JAQIWD010000477.1:0-20979 GCA_034694825.1 Anurida granaria
TCATCCATCATCAACATGTCACCTGGAAACAACCAAAATTAAGCATCCCTACACTGGAACAAAACGCTTGAGAAACGTTTCAGAAAACCGCCCCACCAGTTCTAAACGCTGAATCCCCTTTTTTGAATACATGGTTGACAATCTTCTTGTTTGTGGCAGTGGAATCCGCATACCTACAAATTAGAGGTCAAGGGTCAACGGAGGTCATTCCACAAGTCTAATTCAACTGACCCTTGGAACTCTCGTACAGGATGATTGTCCACAATCCGTCCAACTAATTCCCCATCCTCATTTGGGCGACATCGGATGACGAGTCCCGTCCTGGGATCTCGAATGGGCTCGCCAGTGACTTCGTCCACTTTTATCAGCGTCACTGGATAAATGAATGGCATAATCCTGGAGATGAATCCAACAGCCCCCACATGATTGTCGATATTCACTGAAAAAAAAAGTGAGTCCATCTTTACGCATGCGCAACAGACAACAACTTTAGTCGAAATTGCAGTAAATTGTACTCACCGATATTGCAGTTCCCCTCAGTGGCGCCGTAAAACTCTGAGATTGTCTTGATGTTGAACCGAGTTGCAAATTCGGTCCAAATTTGAGGGCGGAGTCCATTTCCGAACATGAGGCGGACTTTGTGGCGCGTGTCGCATAGGGCTGGCGGCTGCGACAACAAGTATCGACAAATTTCACCAATGTACTGAGCAGCCTGTTCAAAAATGTTCAAAATTGGAATGAAATTTTTCGAAATTGCATGAAATAGCAAAAATTGGGGAAATGGTGAAAGGAATCGAAGCGAAGGGTAAAATGAAGAGACAGAATGACAAGGAGGATCAAGTACCGTGCAGTTATAGCGAGCACAATCCTCCCAATAGGATTTGGCAGAGAACTTCCGACGGAGTACTGCGGTTGAGCCATGGATAAGTGCTTGTCCCACTCCCAGCATTCCACCGGCAGTATGATACATTGGCAGTGGGTCATAAATGACCTCATCATCCGAAATCCCAACAAAGTTATGAATCCCCATTGTGAAGAAAAGAAATCTACAAAGAAAAAGCACCAAAAACTGGTCAAGTTTTTACAAAGTCCACAACCACTACCATCACCACCGGGGTCAAAGGTCAGGTGAATAGTTTGTCAAGACGCCGTCGGGAAATGAAAGTGAAAAAGTTGACGTAGTGGAAGGAAGGAAGACTAAAGCAGCGCAGATTTTTGAAAGGAACAGAGGGGGTCAAGGGGTGTCGTACCGTCACATTAAACTGAATGCAGTCCTTCCAGTAGTTTGTCGCTGAGAACTTCCTGCGCAGGACGACGGTGCATCCGGACAGAAGGCTCTGGCCCACTCCCAATGCAATCCCTACGGTGTGGTAAAGTGGAAATGGAGCATACACAACGTCACTCCCTCGAATCCCAGAGAGAACATGAATCCCAACTGTGGCCATTATGTAACTGTCATCCGTCCCCAACACAAAAGTAAAACAGTAATGTCAGGCGTCAAAATGAAACAAAACAAAACGTTCAAGTCAAAATTAATGTCATTGCGTGCCACATTTGATGGCGACATACCGAGAATGTTTGATTACAGCCGCCTTTGGAAGTCCCGTCGTCCCTGAAGTGAAAATGTAGAGCAACTTGTCTGTGAAATTGATTGGCTCTGATGGTGTTGGGACGGAGGTGGGGGCATGGATGAGCCCAGAATCCAAGTCAGTGGCGTTACTTAGCAAGGGTGATCCAGCGTGACCTGAGCAGTAGAGCGGCAGTGACTCCATTCCACCCATGTCCACGATTTCTGTGACGGCTGGAAGAAAAATAATAATCATTTAGTTCACTTCCAAGGTCAAGTCACTCCTTACCCTCTGAAAGCTCATGTCCAAAAATGAGGGCCTTGGATTTGGCCACTTCCACTGAATGCTTCAATGGTTGGAGTCGGAGGTGGAAGTTTATCAAGGCAGGAACAACTCCAATCTGCGCATGAGCAGAAACGGAATTTTACAAAATTAACTCAAAAGTAGCAGGGTGTAACAAATTTGTAACAAAGTGTAATAAATTTGTACCAAAATGTAACAAATTTGTACCAAAGTGGAAACGCACCTTGCAAAGTCCCAACCAGAGGCAAACATATTGGGGGCGATTTTCCATGAAGAGTGACACGGAATCTCCCTTTGTAAGTCCTTGCTTAGTAAAATAGTTTCCAATTTGATTACTATAGTCGTCAACCTGCAAATCCAAAATTTCAAATTCAAATTTTCTATTTCAAAATTCAAAATTTTCAAAAAACGATCCAAAAACTTCAAGAAAGAGTTCAAGAGCACTTCAAGAAATTTTGATTAACCGACCTGCTTAAAAGTCCAAACTTCATCCTCAAAATAAAAGCAAACTTTGTTTGGATTCTTCTTGACGTTGGCTGCAAAGATATTGTGGACCGTTGCATTACTCCATTGAGCGTGGGTGACGCATATTAAAATTTTGGCGTATCTAAATCCTCCCCTGTGAAAATTAAGGCAAAATTAGTATCCCTTCTATTCTGTCGCTGGGAAACGCTGCAAACCGCCCCCGTCATCGCCCGAACTTACTTGATATCCCGAAATACAGTTTTGTAGACAATATAAAAGGCCCTGTAGTGGTAAATGGCAAAGAGGCATAGGAAAATGGCTCCAAGCTGAGACGATATCACAAGGAAGGACAACCAATCCTGTCCACTGGTGATCCCAATCGCTGCCATTACGACGCTGACGCTGCTCAAAATCACCTGGAACAAACAAATCAGACGTCCAGCGATTAATCCAACATTTCCACCGTCCATCCGCCAATCTTATGAACCGAGAATGATGGTGACGCTCAGTTGATCAATTCCGGTACTTTTGCAACTGTACCACATTTCATGCCATTTTTGTAAGCAAAGTTTTCAAAATTGCGAACGGCGCGAATGCTTACCAAGCGCTATTACTGTGACGGAGCGTCACTCTGCTGGCGCTAACGCTGCAAAATCGCTGACTCCTCAACTTAACCCCACCACTAATGCACCACCCCAATAAAAAGTGAGTCCACTTTCACTCTCGACGAAGCCTCCCCGGACATTAATTCGCGAAAGAGAGAAATGATAAGGCGTGCGAAATGTGGTGGTGAGTGGATGGAGGAGCTTGCAAAAATTCTTTTGCCAGAGGAGCAGGATGATTATGGCAACAAAAAACTACCACGGAGCGTCTGGGAAGATGAGAAAAGGTTCTAAAAATAGCAAACTTTTCTTTTAATATCAAGCTGCGTCCCCCCACGTGGTCCACTCCCGCTCGTCACTCGGCCAACTGTCCCATGTAGTGGGATTAGAAAAGATTATGACACGGCCTGTACACGTAACACGTAACACGGTGTAACACACATACACGCAAGCTCCTCAATTCCTAAAAACTACTCGGTCGTTATTATCGCAAGGGGCAAAAACCTCATGCGGATGCCAAGTTTTGCGGTTTTTTGTCCACCGGTGGGGAAATCCTATCAAGATGATGGATGGAAAAAAGGCGACTGAGCACGCAAATGAAAGTACAAAGTACAAAATGGAAATTATGTAAGTTACCCCGAGAACGGTTTGGGTGGTGAACAAACTGATCCCTGGATCAATGGAGGATGTTGATGGTGGAGAAGTACGAGGGATGCTGGAAGTACTTTTGGATCTGAGTCCAGTACCGTTGAGGAACTTGGCGTCACCGAACTTCACGACCCCGGCGGATGCTGGTGGGGGACCATGGCCGTTCAAACTGATTCCATTTGGAACGGTTCCGTTGGAGACTTTAGCGTAACCGTTTGTGTGTAAATGTTTGGAAGTTCCGTTTGCCGTTGGTGTGGTGGATTTCAGGGAGTTTGATTGGGGAAGTGGATAGGAGATCCCATTGGATTTTAGGAGGAGGAGGGAGGATTCTGACGAGGTCGAGTCCAACCTGGCCGCTGAGCTGGAAATAAAACAATGAGAAATTCCAGGATTAGTTTTACGAGTCTCATTTTAAAAAAATGCCACCATAAGCAGGTTTCCAGGAAAATTTCCCCTGAAATCACAAGCATTTTCAGACGGGGCCACAACGAAGACACCAAAATGGCTGCGCCGGCGCGCCCGGATACTTTCACAGTAAACAACCAATTTACAGAGCAGTATGGTGGTTAATTAGCAGGAGGGGTTAAATACCGAAGGGTGCAGAATCCCTGCGTCTTCCTCGCTGCCAGTACCCAATTTCTCCAGCAGTATATTCGAGGTATCATGGTCGCAAATCAGTCCAGAATTTCCGACCAACTACAAACCCCATCACCAATGACTTAAAAACTTTTACAAAAAAAATCAAATACAAAAACAAAATCCAATCCTGGTGAAAAAAGTAACAAATTTTGGCCAATTCCATGCCAAAGTTCCAAATTCCCTTAAATTTTCTCCAAAAAATTCAACTTCACGACATCAAGAAAGGAAGGGCAGTCGGAGAATTGGGGAGTTAATGAATTTACCAATTAATTCGCCAAAACAACATTAGTTCCAAGAATTTCACACAGAATTTCCCAGCCGCATATCCCAGTTTCTCCATCTCCACGCTTCGCTGGTTCACAAATTCTGGAGTCTTTTCTTTGGTTTTTGGATTAAATTTGGTTCCTTTTTTTCAACGTCATTCCCACGTTAACTGGTAAGCTACCAAAGAATTGAGGGTATGAGAGGGGAAATGTGGGCAACGAACCTTCTGACAATGTGGATGTCCAGCGTATATCCGGTCGTGCAGCGTTGGATTTGCTGCGCCTGCGCTTAGAAACTGTTTCCCACCAGTAGTGTGGAATGACCTCCTTAACAATGCTAATACACTCGAGTCTCCAAAATTAAAACCCGTAAAAGCTATTGCTTTATGCCACGTGGCGTTCTTGTTTGGGACTGTGGAACTAACTTCACACGTTTTTGACCAGTCCACTAGACCCAAAATATTGAAATGTTTCCCAACTTCCACAATCCAAACTTCCAGGAGTTTAGGATATTTCCAATAATTTTATCAGGCACTTCAAACTTTGGGAAATTGTCACGTCAAAACAAGTCAAGAGGGACCCTGAATTGTAATTGAAATAGAAGTAAAAATGCCCACTGTCCACAGTAACTTCCGTAGGACAATAAAAGAGAGTGATGATGCTTGTTTGACGAAATTGAAAGTGGAAGGAAAGTATCGCAAATCTTAAGAGAGCGGCCTGTAACTCACCTCCCAGATCCCTTCGAAATGGAGGGTACAGGTGGAAATGCACAAATTGGTTGGTTTACAACTGTAGTTTTGCAAATATTCCCCTAGTCTCCAAATGGAGTGTGCTTCCTTCGGCCACTTATACTAAAAGGACCAATCACCTAAAAGTGCCTAAAAGCTACAATGCATGCGATCCCTGTGAACGAGAAACGCAAAGCCAAGTCTTGCATAATGCACCTTTGGGTGGATAAACACTTAAAGGACACTCGTCCTCAATTAGCGTCACCCCTCCACACAAAGATTAGGTATAGACTATAAATTTAGAACTCAGGGCGAAAATAAAGCCCAAGTTTCCAGTGCGCATGAGGCCTTGGGTAGGGTTGACTTGATGCCCTGCGCATGCGCAGCGACATATTTCGTGACTGCAATTCCTTTGAATGGCTATTGACCAAGAACTTATAGAAGGTGAGGGAGTGACTCGTTCCATTGATTACGCGATCTTATCCCAATAATTCAAGTTGAATGTTTTTCATCTTCCCAATTGCTAGATTGCATCAACCTTGTTTGGGTTGCTCAACCCCAGGGGCCAACAAAAGGTGTAAAGGGTTCGATCTTGTATTTTCTTTCTCGAAAGCACACAGGAGACCTTCAGGAAACTCATTTTCTTGTTTTGCGTAAGAATCGAAAAGTTTGACCCTTTGGCACAAGGTACCACTCAAAATGAGGGTTGAAAGGAGTGTTTGTTACTCTTAAATTTTTGGGTCACCTCTCAAATGTCATGATTGCGTGGACAGTCCCAATCGAATCGAGTTTGGGGATCACCTTGAAGTAATTCCAATCCACTCCCCACATTTCATCAACACGAGTGAAAGTCATCCATCAATTGACTGACAGAAAGTGTTAATCCCACAGAAATTGACCACTGTATCTCTCCAAGTACTAATCAACTGCGCTTGTACAAGTGAGATAAGAACAATGGAACTTACCCGTCCCCTAATTCCATCGCTAAATACAACTTTTTGCTTCCCTCCCAGCCACTCCTTTATGCAAAATCACTTAAGTCTTCCTAGAACTTTACGCTACTTCACTGGAACTGGAACTCAAAGCCCAACTCCTGGAACCCATGAACCTAAATTGGGATTTTCTTTACCAATTAAAGTAGCCCCACTAACCGACTTTGCCTCCACCACAAAATGAGAGTTACAAATTGAATGGTAGAATAATAGAATGGGAGTGAAGTAGGCAATTAAATTAAACCTCCTCCAATGAAGGATCCTGGCGATTAAACTCACAGTCATCTGCGGGGAGTGGCGAAATCGGTCTTAAAAATGGGTATTAACCACAAGATATAAAAACATGAGGAGTTTTAGACATGTGCGGACTCTACTAATAAAAAGTTGGGAATTGAGAATTAACAAATTATTCCAGAAATTGCAAAATTTACAATGCAAATTAATCAAATAATAATTCGTACGCCGATAAAAGTGGCAGTTTGGATTTGAAATGATTAGTAATTCAAAATGAAAAGGAAATGAGACTTATTAGGATCCTTTCTTCCCAAGTGTTAATTTATGCTAATTTTAATTTTAGTTGAAAATTAACAACTTCCCATCATCTCATTCCCCATTTTGAAAGAACTACAACCTTAGTTTTCCTCGTCTGAAATCTAAAAGGCGTGGATTTATTAGCAGTCCATCCTTACGCAATTCAATTTAGTTTAGTTACCTCATCTCGGGCCAAGTTCCTGCCTTAGAAGCATTCTGCCATGGAGAAGCTTCCACTTTTGTAACTCAAGTTGAGTTACTTTCACTTTTTGATAAACAACACACACGGTGGTTGTGCAAATTTTAACAAATTGAAAAAAAAAAGAACTCTATGACGTTAGCCAGTTTTAGCCAGAAATGGAGTCCCTGTAAATTCTTCGGATGGGGAGATGCGCCACGAATTTCTGAAGAACCGTAGAAGGACGAGGGAAGCGTCCTTGTAAGAACTTTGTGTTCTAAATATAAATTCCAAAATTCTTCAATAAAAACAAGACGGGAGAGGTCTGTTTTGAACTAAAATTTCAATTGGTAGGATTTGGGACTTTGGCCTACCTACCTCCTTCCTTCCTTGTACGTTGTCCCTTGAATTTCATAAAGAGGAAGTACAGATGAGCATTTAAGAATGAAAATGAAAGTGAACCCACAATTACGCAGGAGAGGAGGAAAGGGAAAGTGCGGCGACATTGACATCATCAAAACCCAATTCAAAAATGAGGTGGATTTTCAGGTATCCACCCAGAGAAATCAACACCATCCAACCAATCACTCTCCAAAAGCCTCGGGAAAAAGAGACAAGCGGCATTGACCTCCATTTTATCCTCAGCGTCATTGTCATTTCCATAAATTCCTCAAGCGCTTCAAGTTTTTTGAACCATGGGCTGGAAAGGACGCGCGCGTCTCTTTGCGTGTGTGTCCTGTTTGAGAGCAAAATGAAACCCAAAATTTTAGTCGGATGTGCTGCATGGATGATTCCACTTGGCAATTATACTTTTAAATCTCCCTCCATATTATTCAGAATTCATTACATGCACGCATGCGTACCAACCAGTCCAGAAAAAGTTGGAAACGGAAAAACGTCTAAACCGATTCCGATTCGCTTGGCGAGAGGAAGTAAAGTCGGGACGAAAGGAATGAGTTTTATGAAGGAAAAGAAAGCCGTAGTGATCCCTGAAACAAAAAGTACGTTGAGCTATTCATATACAGCAGGAATCGTGTCAGGAGTAATTACAAAACTTTTTGTTTAATCTAAAGACCGTGAGTCGTTAGTCGTGATTAGTGCTGATAAGGTCCAAAAAGCACTTTTCTCTTGATAAAAGGGACACTACACGAAAGGCTCTTCCACGTGTGACATGAACAACACTTATCGATTCATTAAGGTAAAAGTGGACCAAATACACTTGCGGCATGCGGCGGCATAACTTGGCATTCCAAATTGGAATTTCCAACTAACGTCAATGCTCCATGAATTCAAGCACTGGTGACACTAATCCCCTTAACTGGTTTATAAAAATAGAACATGAGCAGAAGTCGAATTATAATTAATTCACAGAAATTAGTACTGTACCTGTAAATCCCTTGTTCATGACAAGCACTCGTACTGGACATTTTGGAAATGGAAGGAAAGAATGCGCTTGTCACTTGTCTTGTCGTCGTCACCTGTCACCTCCTTGTCAGGTGGTAAACCTAAGATGGGATTGGTCAATAACTTGTCACTTGGATCCAGCGCCCCGAGTCCCAGTCAGAAGTGTTTCCTGTCCAGGTGGAGATTGTCAAGTTAGTAGTCGGTTGGTCTGGAAGAGAGGGAGTAAAGACTTTGTTGGGTTAATCAGTCGAGTGGTTTTACTACTTTATCAGGAGTTAAACAAGTCCAAAGGAAAGTAGATTGACCTTTGAATCCTTCTAGTCCCGTTAATCAATGCGAGGTAAGCAAAATGGAAAGAGTCATAAATCTCTAAAGGATAAGATTCACCCTGGACACGAATGACGGAATCCCAACTCACTCACTGGAAGCTCAAAAGTCAAAACGCGAATCACAAAGCGAAGAATGGACTTTGGACTTGTCACGATATCCCTCGTCGGTGGAGAACCCCGGAAACGGGGAATGTCAACAGCTGATCTAGGTAATCTATCCATTAATAAATTAACAAGCGAGGGCACGTCCTTAATCTTAATCAAGCACGGTGCTAACCAGCGACCTCGTCCGCGACCTTACCAGAAGACGTTCAACTAATGACATCCGCAAATTCTTACGGATCTGCGCATGAGTATCAAAAGCGTTTGAATAAGCGCGCCACGAGCACCATTTTCCGGCGAGGATTCCATAAATTCTATCATCAAACTTACTTAATTGCGACTCCAGTCTGGTTCTGCGCAAAAGTCCAGAAACGAGTTCTTACGGTAAGATAAAGGTCAAGTAGAACTTAACTTAATTAAACTTACAATTTGGACATTATTGTGGCTCCTAATGTCAATTAATCTCTGAGACCTCGCCCAGTCAGATCCCATTTAAGTTGTCTGTTTGTCAAAAGGGTTTTCAGCGCCGTGGTCGGGTATGGTAATTCCCACTTCCATTTTTATCACTTTAATTAAAAACTACGGAGGAAGACGAGGATTTTTGGATTGTTTTGCTGGAATTCCAGCCACTGCACTGGAAAAAGTTCTCCAGCTCCGAATTTCCGAATTTAAACTTGTGATTTCTGTTTTTTTCTGCTCCTCTCCCTCCGTTTCTTTGTTCCGAAAGTTGTGCAAGTCGAGACAAGAATAGCGGGTAAGAAGGAAGAACTCCAAGTTTAACTACAATTGATTTAATTGGGCTCAATTAACTCCTGAGGTCAATTAATCGTTAACTTTGTCCGTTTTGATTCATCAACTAAAATGGCGGTGGTGGGCACAATTGATCACGTTTTCTCATGGCATAAATCCTAATTCTCACGGAACGTAAAAGTGATAAATGAGGTAAAATGTAATTAATGCAAATTCCTTAATTACCTAAAGAGTATAATGGGGACCGGGTACTGTAAATTGTAATTTATAACTACAATGTATGGTAATCTTCCTGACCCTGAATTCGCACCCATACCCAATGAGTGGATACTTTAAGAAGTACTTAAGGAAAATAAGAGCGAAGCGGAGCTCAGGCTCAGGTGTTTTTTTTAGGGTCAAGGACTCGTGGTGGTGACACAACGTAGGATACTTAATGTTAACGGATGCTGAATATTTGACGAGATCAAACAACGACGAGATTTAATTACCCTGCGAAGGTCCCTTTCCCTGTCTCTTGGGATTCTGGGATCATGGGTTTGCTTTGTAGCGTGAGGTGACAGGGAATTTATGTCACCAGTCCCTAATGTTTCATTCATGCTCACTACCTTATCATTTTAACTTTGACAGGACGCTCAGCTGACTCATCATCCACGATCACTGCTGACAGTTTGTTTTGCTCGCTGCTGACTGTTTACGTACACCGAGAACAGGGAGGACGGGGGTACAATCCCAATTAAGATCGAACATGGCAGCGATCCCAGGAAGATCCCATGACGTGACGACGATGCTGACGAGTTTCGTCCAATCAGGCAAGAACCGGAGCTGTCCAGTAGTTCCAGCAGCACCAAGTGACACTTTGGAGACCGTGGAGCCAATACGCAGAACGGTTCTGAACTTGGACTCAAGGTTCTTCCCATTTGGTAAGATTCGCGTTCTAGGAAATTGGGGACTAAATCCCAGCACGCAATGCTAAACACCAGCGCATTCCTTATTTATGAGAAAGTGAACCAAAACAATTTAAATTATTCAAAGTTTAGTTAATTTGGCTCATAATTTAGGATTAGGCAGACGGAGTTGGAATCTTCTGGTTCCACGCGCTTGCGCTTTGCATGCCTAGCCATCTTAGGTCCACACGTCATTTTTAGACTAATTGAACAACGTCAATGGTTTCCTGGAATTTTTCCAGACGCTTCCAAGACGCTAGGGATTTCCAAGTACTTTGATAATATCGCGTCGCCAATTGACGACGGTCTAACTGGAGAACGACCAGGAAAGGAAGCACCTGCGAATTTTCCTTCATGAAATTCCCATTGTTGCAAGATGGGATGATTATGATTTATGCTTATTATGTTAAGAGGCGGTGGTTGGACACACTTCCTTACTGACGCTATTGTTGGACCATTGTTGGAGGCGAAGATACCCTGAGGGGATCCAAAAATAGCTCATTCCAGAAGGGGAATTCAATGGAGATGGAAATCCCTCTGACCTTGGCTTGACTCCTTGAATTTCTTTTGTCTTTTCCAGGGATTAGGCCTGGTGATTTGGTGGAACTAAAAGGGTCCGAAGGCAGCGGCAAGACCTTCACTCTCACTTACCTTTTGGCCAGGTATGGAAACACAAGATAAAGAAATTATCCCAAGGAATGTACAAATCAATAACAGTTTCCTTATTGCAAACTGTGCAAAAATTGTGTGCATTTTGCAAAAATTTTTATGTGTTTTTGCACTTTTTCCAGATTGCTATTTGTCTACCCAACCCACGTGGTTCTCCTCATCGACGTTCAGCATCACTTTCGTCTCCAGAATCTCATCGCAATTTTATCCTACTTTGATCCCGAAATTGTACGACCCGGTCACGGCGACATTGACACGACGACAGCCCAAGATGTCGCCCGCCAGACCCCATGCCCCAAACTACTTTCCTACTTGAAGCGTCTCTACTTCCTCCCTTGCTTCACCAGTGAGGAGTTACTCCGGATCTTCCAGCCTCAGGCGCCTGCCCAGAAATGTCAACTGGAAAGTATGCTATTGTCCAATCCAGCAGTATCCCTGGTCCTTATCGACACCATCGATGCCTTTGCCTACATTTCCGAGGAGGATCAGCCGCCTGTCCAGCAGGAGACCCGGAACGTTCTCCAGCTCCTCCGGGACGCCGTGGGCCCAACGCGGACTCCAGCGATATGTACGCGCATCAGCGACAGCTATGCGCAGGAACGAAAGCCGCGACAGGGCCGGGCACAAGTCCCCCTTGACCCCGCCTCCTCACCGCACCGCCAAATCCTCCTGGATGAAGACCTGTTTACCCTGACGCTCTCCCTGGTGCCCTTAGCTCCGCAACCCTTGACCCAGGGTCAACTCAACTACCCGCCCTTTGCTCAGCAGAGTTGGAGGGAGGAAGAGGGAGGGGTCTGGAATGAAAATGTCAAAAGCGATTGCGTGGCTCACCTCCGTTCCAGGTCCAGGCACGGGAATCCAAATCCAGGTTCCGGCATTTTGAACCACCGCGTCAAATTCTCAATTTTTTCGGGGATGCTCTGGGTATTTGAAGAGGAGGGCAAGGAGAGGCGTCTTGGGGTCACTGGGAAATAACTGTCGGACATCCCCCAGTCTCAGTGTGTCAGTAGGCACAAATCGAAATGAGTAAAAACGAGTTTGGAGGTTTTGATGCGTGTAATTGGTGGATTTCTAACGGAGATTTCCTTTTTTTGTGCAGAATGCACCTTCCAACAATTAGGTGGCAAGTGGAATTGGACCACGTCAGGTGGACTTTGAGACCAGAGCTCAACTGAGGCTGAGGCATTCCCAGGCGTAAAAAGTCTCTTCTTGGGGTGTTATTAAATGAATCAAGGATGAAGATGAGGGGAAGCAGAGGGGATTTACTTTACCACGGCACGTCTTAGCACCGTGCACAGTGCACCGTACTTTGTTTACTCTCTACGGTGAGAAAGTTGTATGACCACAAATTCCTAAATCGTGTCACTCGGTAATCCTCACCTATGCGCGTTTACTCCTCCTGTTTACATTTAACGCACCAGCACTACCCAACGCGTCACTTTTACGACGTATTGCGAAACTTTTTGCAAAAGCGACGTTCAAGGTCACGCGAGATTCCCTGGGATCACCGCTAAACTTGACCGAAATGGGGAACCTACTGCGCGGCAGTTGTTTTTAACACTGATGAATTTAATTGTCTCAAATTGGCGCAACATCCTTGTACTTCCACCTCCAAGAGAGGAGAGGATCACTACTTAAATATTTGAGAGTCAAATTTAAGCCGTTAATTTTAACTGCATATGCTCCCAAGGAGCTTCTACGACCTGGCATTGACGATTTCAATGAATTCTGGCTTCAGTGATGCTCCGCCGACGAGGAATCCATCAATGTCGCCAGCCTTTGCCAATTCACGACAATTTCCAGCCGTTACGGAACCACCGTAGATGATTCGCACAGAGTCGGAAACTCCTGGAGAAACTTTCTCACTCAGCCACTTCCGGAGCTGGGCGTGAACTTCTTGGGCTTGTTCTGGGGAAGCAGTTTTTCCAGTACCGATTGCCCAGACGGGTTCGTAGGCTACCACGACGCGGTCCCAGCATTTGACCTTGGCTGCAATGGCGCTCATTTGGTGGTACACGACGGCCTCGGTCTTACCCGCCTCTCGTTCCTCCAGTTTCTCACCGATGCAGGCAATGACTCCAAGTCCTGCCTCCAGGGCAAATGCAACTTTGTCAGCGATTAGCTACGGAAGAGAGGAGAATCAATTAATTTGATTAATCAAGGTCATGGTCGTAGTCTACACTCACCTCATCACCTTCACTAAAGACGTGTCTCCTTTCGGAATGACCCAGAATGACCCAGTCTGTTCCTACGTCTTTGAGCATCTGAGGAGATAAATCACCAGTGAAGGCTCCCTTGGCCACTTTGTAACAATTCTGTCCAGCTATTTGGATCTTGGAAGAGACGAGGCCCTTTGTGTACTCCAAGTAACATGCTGGAGGGCTGACGATGATATCTGGAAAGGACACGACAGGAAAGATAAAAGTCACGGGAAAGTTAACAAGTTTTGAATTCATGGAATTCTGGAGGTTTTACCAGTTTGATCGTTCAAAGGGGCTGCATTTAGAGTACCAACGATTGATTTGATCTCATCCTTGGTCCCGTTCATCTTCCAGTTCCCACCAACAAAGAATTTCCGTCCAGCCATTGTTCTTGAAACTAATTGACGAATTCCTTGAATTTTAGAGAAATGTGCGACGAGGGGGAAGAAGGAAGGGCGGATCTCCTTTGGAAACTTTTATCATAAATATAAAAGTCACAAATATCAAATCCAACACCACCACCGCACCGATGAGTTAATTCTACAATGTAATTGAGTGTAACTTCACCTTTGACCTTGTGAAAAAGTGAAGGACACACGGAACGGAGCTCCTGGAGTTCTGGATGCTGGAAAGTCTCAAGTGGAAAGAAAGAAGGAACGAACACCTGATCCTCTCGTGCAAAGATTGACGTCTGACGTAAGCGTAAGCTCCTCGTGCGGTGCTTATCTGGGCAGTTAAGTCAAATTAATGATTAACTTATAGTTATTTTAGTTGTGGGATGGAGAAAATTTTGTTAATTGAGCCCTACTATGCTGGATCTCATCGACAGCTGATTGACCTCCTCAACTCTCAACTCCAAACCTCCCTGGATGCTCCAGTGGACTTGATCACAATGACTGGAAAGAAATGGCACTGGAGAGCCAGGACCAGCGCACTTTATTTCTCACAAGTTATCCCACGTGATGTTAATTACCGGTATGATTTTCAGTGCCTATGAATTCATTAATGATTGATTATCGTTTTTCCAGGACCATTTTCGCAAGTTGCGTTCTTCCACTCCATGAACTCTTGGGCCTAAGACCAGATTTGCAACCAGCCAAGAAGATCATCTACTTCCATGAAAATCAGTTGGTGTACCCCGTGCGGAAGTCCAAGGATCGTGACTTTCAGTATGGTTACAATCAAATCCTGTCTTGGTAAGAATGCTGACTGAAGAACTGAAAGAAAGGTCATCGGAGGTCAAATAACTTTGAGCACCTTTTACAGCATCGTGGGGGATGTAATTCTTTTCAACTCAAAATTCAACCGGGATTCCTTCCTGGGTCGTTTGACGAAATTCTTTAAGCTTCAACCCGACTACCGCCCCAAGCATCTCCATGAGGTCATTGAACCCAAGTGTCGCGTTCTCTACTTTCCATTGTGCCTCGATTCCATGCTTGGCGACCTTTCTCCAGATGAAGTTCCAATAAAAGGTTCTCCGCAGGTGGGCGATCCTGGAAGTCCTGGAACGTCGGAGTCAAACGCTCCTGAAACATACCGGATCGTTTGGAATCATCGATGGTAACCCCTTATTAATTTTACGAGCCAACTTCCAGTAATCCCAGGTCTAACTTCATAATTAATTGTACTTAATTAATCAGGGAATTTGACAAGAATCCAGAACTTTTCTTTGGAACCCTCTACAAATTGGTAGCAGAAGGAATTACCAATTTTCGGCTTTCAATTCTGGGCGAAAATTTTACGGACAATTTGGAAATCTTTACGGAAGCTAAAGCCAAACTTGGAGAATTTATTGATCACTTTGGATATTTGCCATCGAAATCCGATTACTACAAAGTATTACGACAGAGCGACATTGTCGTTTCTACGGCGCATCACGAGTTCTTTGGGGTCGCAATGTACGTTTAACGGGGAATTATTTCAAAAATGGCGCTAAATACATTTACATGCATGTGTTTTCGTTTCGTTTAGGATGGAAGCAGTTTACCTGGGATGCTTCCCACTCTGTCCAAATCGTCTAGTGTATCCAGAACTCTTTCCATCAAAGGAGTGTCTCTTTAACAGTGATGAAGAATTAGGGAACAAATTAAAGGGAATTTTGACCTCCCCTAACACACCTCAACAAAGTTCTCCAGTTGACTTTATACGCTTTGACTGGAAATTCTTAAAATCTGAATACCTCCAACTGTTTCTATGAAACATTAATTAGCAATTAAACGTTTTGGGAAGTGGGCAAAGCGTAATAGTTCCCCTATTTTCCCAATTTGTTGTTTCAAAGGTCAATGACCTCGAGTACTGCGGCCGTGAGCCGTCGGACCCCCTCGCCTATAAAAGGAGAGCGCCGCCTGGAATTCTCCTCAGTCCCCATTTCCTCCTCTTCGAAGTGGGTCGTCTTGTCTCTCCCTCTCCTTTTCATCCTCTCGCTTTCTCGGTCCTTGACCCCTATCCCCAAAGTCATGCAATCCAACGATAACTGCAACTCCCAACAACAGGCCTTCATGTTCGGTGGACTTTCTCCAGGAGGTCGATACTCCAGTTCCAGCACCAACTGCCAACAGGTTTCTCCCCGTGGTGGACAATGTGACTCTGTTCGTTCCTGCATGAGCTGGACCAACTCGCTTCCGTCCGAACTTCAAGCGAATTCCAACTACAGTAAGTTGACCTTTGCTTCCTAATCTGTTACAATGGAATGTCCAGCCATGTCCAGTGATGTCATTCCTTTCTATGTCACTTTCCAGGTTGGGGAGGAATGGGAGGTGGAAATGGAGGAGGTCAACAGGGCCCTTCCTGCTACAACATGCCCGTCCAGCGACAGCCACAGCTGATCTCAACCTCGAGTATGCCGGCTCCTTGTGCTCCTAGGGCCTACATGACAATTCCTGGACAATGTAAGAATCACACTTTTTTGGATTTACATCTGGAACACTGGAGCACTGGAACTAATCTTGACTTCCTTTCTTTCCAGGTGGGAACCGTGGTAATGCTCAGCCAATCTCGATTCCAATCCAAGTTGGGGATCCAGGGAGTAAGATGTGTCCGTTGCCAGCCATGAAGCCGCTCACCATCAATGCGTCACTCCCAACGAGTGGGGATGGAGTCTCTCAACCCTACACCTTCCAAATCAGCGCTGACCAGTACCTTGGCGGTGGACGTTGTTAGATAAGAAACCATAAATTACACTACTTAAAATTGTACTACCCTTCATTCCAAACCTCATTTCTAAAGTATTCTTACAAATTACTCACTTCAAATTAGTCAAACGAATAAATTCAAATTCCATTTTCAACTTGAACGACTTGAACCAACCAAGTTTGACCTTGTCTGACCTTTCATTCTTTCTCGGCATTCTTTGGGGAACATGAGACAACTTGTCTGCATTTCAAACAAGGGGCGCGCGAGAAGTTTCTGGAAAACAATTTAACATTAATCATTAGTTGCCCTTCTTTCTTTCATAATTAGTTTTTAATTGATCCAGCTTCCAGCATCGGCAAGGAACCCGTTGTTGAATAGTGTCATTACAAGATTGAACATGTCCGATCGCGATCAGGATCAGGTAAGGTCGAACTTTACAGTTACCACGCGCCGGGTGAAGGTTCTTGATGAAGTGTTTAAAACTGTTTTGGTTTTGTACAACAATTACTTCCAGGGCCAGTCTGAATCGCTGGAACAAGCGATGAAGAAACTGCTCGAGCAAAGTACAAGTATCACAAATACTTCTGGAGGTACTGCACATGCCACCACGCTTAAAGCTGAGGTAATTCCTTTCAAAACTTGTACAGGTGTCATCCTGACTAATCAATTTACTTTAATCTAATATAGGATAAAGAATTCTTAGAACATGCCTTGGAGTCTACAGTATCCAAACAGGATACTGGTCTAGTAGCCGTGATGAAACTACTGGAAAAGTTGTGCTTGGAACTCCCACGTGAGCCTACCACTGACGAACTGGAGGCATTAGAAGACTTGCAAGAAGCTACTGAGGAATTCAACTGTGCTGATGGTAAGTGAGCACTGTTAAATCGCTGTTTATTGTTAAAACATTCCTTGTTTGTACACGTTTCAAGTCTTGTCTTCCGTTTCAGCTTACATTGGCATGGGCGGTATCAAGCTCTGTGACCGACTACTGGATGTAACCAACCCAAAAGTTCACGAAGCCTCTCTGAGCATAATTGCAAATGTGGCATTGAACAATGACAAATTCCAAAACCATCCTGATGCAAATCCTTTGCTCAAGAAGGTTCTGATTGTTGGGAAAGCAGCGGTGGATCAGCGCAGCAAGGAGAAAACACTGTCAGCTGTTTCCAGCATCCTTAGCTCAAATGCTCCAGCCATTGCATTTGCGCTCGCTGAGCCCAGCATTGGTCTTGCCTACTTTTTCAACTTGTACGAAACTCACCCATCCTCATATCCCTTTCGAACTGAACGCGTTATCCAGCACATCTTCAAAGAGTTCCCGGAAACGCCTGAAGGTAAGCTCAGTAAGGCCAGCCCAATTCCCTCAGGCTTTTCTCTGAATTGAACCAAATTCTTAAATCAGCTGATCTCATTTTACAAAAATGTAAACTTGATTTTTATCTTTAGTTGACCCTGCTGCGCCGACAATCTGTTTCTGTCGAAACCTGCTTCAAAGTTGGTGGAAAGGCCATGCAGATCCGGAATGGAGAAACTGGAGTATTGCGAAGCTCAAGATGCTCCATTCAATTTTGATTTCAAACAATCCCGTGATCCGAAAGAAACTGATGGAAGAATTGGGGCCCGCCATGAAGGAACTGCTGGAGAAGATGCGGGTGGCTACGCTGGAGAAAAAAGACGGACAGGAGGATGAGGATACTGAAACTTTGCTTAATTTCCAGCGTGCCCTGGATGAAAATTTTGGAGTGGACGCAGTCGCCGCAACTGGAAAACCACTCTCGATCTGTCCCTAATTTTTATACCCAACTACACTTTATTTTAAATCCTTATAACGTCATAAAAGAGTAGCGGAATGTTCAAGTCCAATTGGTCATTCTTCCTTTTCATTTCTGTCCAGGAATTCCAGGCGATCTTCCAGAATCACTCTGAAGGGTGGAATGGTCTCATTTTCGTATGATTCGGACAAATTCACTGACTCAGTCCCCGTGATTGTAAATCGCTGGAAGAGGGTGATGAGGAAAATGAAAAAGTTGTCACTGCCCAGGAGTTCATTCGGGGATGTCCGCTTCCCGATCGTGGACCAAATCACGGGGCGATGGGCCTTGACAACTTCTTTCTCATCCGGGGTTAGGAAACGCTCGGGTCGGAATGTGTCGGGGTCTTCCCAGTGCTTGGTGTCATGATGGACATCATGGAGGTTCGTGAGGATGAGCGTATCCCGTGGAATCGTGAATCCATGGAACGAGACGTCTTGAGTGGAATTGTGGGGATTCCCAAATGGGGCTACGGAACTCATCCGGAATGTTTCCAGCATCAGCGCTTCAGTGTATGGCATCCTGCAAGTAACAAAACTTAACGCTTAATTCACTCCTTTCCAGGTCCTTTTTCTGGAAACTTACCTAAGTTTGTCCTTGATTCCAGGGAGTCTGTAAATTCCAATATGGCGGTCGATCTCCTGCTGGAGTTTCTTCTGGATCGCTGGATCTTGTGCAATGTGATAAAGAGCCCAAATCAGCGTCCTACACGTCTTCCGACTTCCACCAATCAGGTTGAGACAGGACATCAGAAGGTTTAGCTCTGGATTAGGAAGGTCAAATTAGTGGCAGAGGTCACTCCGCGGTGACCTTGTGATCTTACCCCCAACTTCTCCAAAGAAAGAAGAGTACTTGTCTCGCGTGCCCTTGATTTCCAGGAGGTAGGCGTCCATGAAGTCCCTTGGAAATCCGTCCTCATTCATCCCAAGCGTCGCTTTGTGACCTCCAATCTTCCCCCGTAGGAATTCTTCAACAAATTCTACTGCTTTCTCCAGTTTTTTCTTCCCGGACAACTGTGGGGGGAGGAAGCGGGTGAGGAGCGTTGGGAGCTGGACGTTTCCAGTGGACATCACCCTGGATAAAATTTGCAAATTTGCAATGTGTGCCAAAATTTCCGCTTTCAAATTGAAACCTACGTTTCAAATTGGTCCCAAAGATGGTGTAACCGTCCATCGCCTTGTCCCAGCGTCTCACTCGTGATGAACCGGAGGAGGGAATTGAAGACTGCCAACTGGAGCCACTGGATAGGATTCACTGGATTCCCCAACACGGTTTTGCAAGTGGCGATTAATTGGGCAGCATTTTCCTGGATAATGGACTCAATCGTCCTAGGTCCAAATCCGAAATCACGTAAAGTCTTGAGGATAAACTTTCTTTCCAGGTTCCCTTCCGGGCCTTCCAGCTGCTGGACAATCCCACTTCCTAGGGTCCCAAACAGGAATTATTTTTCTCCAGTTTCCAGTGACCTAGAAAAGTTGACCTTTACCTAAATTGCTCTTCTGGGTGATGATGGCGTCCACCTCGGTCAAGTGTTTGCCACATAGCGCGGGCGTGTTGTAGGCCTCTTGGATTAATTCATAATCGCTGATGATTACGACGCTGGAAACGTAAAATGAGAGGAGCGATTACCGTAAATCAACCAATTGGCGACGCTTTACTTATTATTCCAAAAAAGTCATCCCTTACTTTTTGGTCCCAAATTGGAGTCCGATGATGTCACCAAACTTTTTTCGCAACTTCTCAACAGTTTTCCGCAAGTTGGGACTGGAGAAGGCCAAACTCTCCAGGAAAGGTAAGGTCGTGGGCCCTTAGAATATTGAAATGCATTGCTAAAATACTCTTGACGCCTAATCCAGCGCATTTCTTAAGCGTTTCGCTGGAGTTTTTACCTGGAGGAAACCCGGCTGGAACTGATTTCCGACGCTTGACGGCATCCCAGTGAAGAAAAGCCAAAAAGGCCAGGAAGGCCAAGACCAGGACTAGAAACGCTTCTGGAATCATTTTTAATCCACAATGCAAATATTTCCCAGAGCCTTTGCCAAATGTTAACACGGGTAAAGTGGAGCACTTGGCGTCGTCAGTGCCAACTGGCAACTGACTCCAGAAAAGTTGGTGGGAGTTGCTCGTGTCGTGGTCGTGGTTCAGGAGGTGTTCAATGGGAATAATCCAAGACAAGACGAATGATGTGGGTGATCACCACACGCCCAAAATCGCATCTCGTAGTAAACAAAAAGAAATGATGATGATGATGATCACGGAATTGGGATGAGGTTAGGAATGGCAAATGGCAAAACCCTATTGCAAAAAATATTAATCATGAGGCAAGAGTCCATAAGAAGGATCCTTGAGATCCATAAGTACTTGGATAAATAAATCTACATCTCTCTGTGCCCATTGAGGACCTTGACTTGAACTAATTACAAGAAGACGAGAAGAGAATGAAGTAATCATCCTAAATAAATCAACTCCAACACGTCTACCCATCTTCAACGCACGCATCTTTATAAAAGATCATATAATTCTTAATGCTATAAACATAAGAGGGTATGACTTAAATCCATTTCCGCAATTCAAGGTACAGCGACGGTTGACATCACCCACCTGAAAAAAATATTTACTAATAACCCCCGAAATATTTAGTTAAATATTTACTTAAAAGGGGCGAAATATTTACGTAAATATTTTTTATTTTAGAAAATATTTAGTAAAATGTCATA
>JAQIWD010000478.1:0-20973 GCA_034694825.1 Anurida granaria
TTGTAAACTACTTTGTCCTTCACTAGCAATTCCAATCAACTAACAAAGTACCTCTGCAACAAAACTTCCTCCAATTCAATGCATTATTAGATTTTTCATTAGAATTAAGATCAACTTTGAACCACAGGTTAAACCTGAACCTTTCCAGCGGCGTCATCTGAAGCTTCAATGTCTTTTTGGAGTTTACACTCCAGTGATGTTCTTTTTCCGAGGACTCCCAATGGGGAAAGTTGGGAAATGAGGTCAATGTAGGCGCGAATGGAACATGAAGTCCTTAAAGCCGCTCATGCATGCTGGATAGGGGTGCGCCACCCATGTATGTAACCGCACCTAATTGAGAAGAAAGTTTTATTTACTTTACATTTTTCGAATAACGAATTAAATATTTTAAGAAATTGAGAGTAATGTACTTTAAAAATTAAAATTGTAAACCACAAAAATTGTAGATAATCAATTAAAAATTGGGAGTTATGAATTCAACATCTCAAAAATTTTTAATTAAAAATCTCCCAAAATATTTCAACCTTGGAGAGAACGTATAATCCCGGCGGTATTTTCTTTTTGATGATTTGGGGAGATTCTCTGTTTCAGAAAAATAGGAAATAAAATATTACCTCAATACAGGCGCACTATGATTGCATGATGCAGATTGAAGGATTTATAGCAACTATTTTAATGCCTTTTGAATAGACTAAATCTACTCTCACCTTTAATTCCTCTATTCTCACTGGTTTATGATCCCGACCACCACGCCATTTGTTTGGATAATTTTTACATCGTCGATCGTCTTAAGTCACTCATTTCCTGCCATTTCATCCGCTGAAAGTGTTTGTGCAGAAGTATTTTCCATCATTTTAAAATTGAATTAGATTTTTATTATTTATTTATTCTATGTTTAATAAGAGTTCTAAACCCTTGAATAACACCAATAATTGATCGACTGGCATTGCCGGCTTTGAAACAAAAAACAAAAATGAGACGAAGAGTACACGACAAAAAGAACAAATCTAAATCTAAGCATCTATGTTGGTTGCCGCCGCCGCTCGGGTCATATTTACATCTATGGTCGAGACAATGAAAACGGACACCGAACAAGACAAGACAAGAGACAAGAAAGAACAAGAAAAAACGACAAAGGGAAAACTACTTTTAATTAATTCGTTGATTTTTGAGTTCAATGATACACTAACATTCAACACGATAGGTAACAGAATAAGTAAGTGGGTGGAACAGCGTGTATTAGTTTTCCAGCATTATAGTTTGTTTTAATTTGCAGGTCATCCAGGCCCAGGCTTCCAGGCACCCTCCAGCAGCAGCCCCAGCCCCAGCCCCAGACTAACAACCTTTCAGCTGTTAGGACTTGCCGTAGCCGTGCTGGGAGTAACTTCGGGATTTTGGGCCATTGAATTGCTGAAGAAGAAGGTACAGTTACTTTTATTAAACTAAAAGGGTCAACTTTTTGACCGACTCGTACTTGTTGTAAACAGAAAATTATTTCTCCTCTATTTTCTTTCAAGCCCTCCCCTCCCCCTCCATCCGAATACATTAAAGCACTTAAATTTTCTTTAAGTTATCAACTGAAAGGAGAAGTGACAACCCCTTACCAATGGCTTATCAACATTACACCGACTCAATTGAGCGAGCAATCAAAGGTGTCAATGTAGCTCCTGTGAACAACCCACCTCCCATTATTCCAGCGGTGACGGTGGCCACCAATTCTGCTCCTGTCCTTACGACTCTATCAAACTCGGCACCAACAACCCAGGCTCCTCTTCCGACTCAGGTGTTGTTAACCCCGTCATATAATCCCACTTACTATCAGAACGCCGGAGCCTACGGTTTGTTTCCCGTAAGAAAACGCTCTTAATCATATCCGATTTTAAGTTATAAATTTTCTATAATTTCCACTTACAGTTACAACAAGCCTTTCCCCCTGGCTCATATCAAGGTTACGCGCCGAGCGTCAGTCAACCTTACTACCCTGTGAATACAATGAATGCACTTCATAACCCTTATGGAGCCAATGCACCACAGCCAACTTACTTCAACGGAAACAATGGAGTTCCACCACCGGGAGTTACCAGCGCCCTTCCTGTACCTGTTCCACCACCTCCAGTGCCAGCAGCTTCCAGTAGAGCTGTTACGAGGAGAGTTTCCACTCGCCGTACATATGTTCCCCCTACTGCAACTGCAACCACGCTGCCGGAACCAAGTCTTTCCTCTACCCCACCTACTGCCGTTAATTCTTCTTCTGCTGCTTACAAAGTCAAACCGGACCCAGCTGTTCCACCAAATTGGGAAAAGTTGTACAATGATGCCATCCACGTTCTGGCTCCATTCACGAGCTCCCCAGTCAAAAATCATTCGATTGAATATCAAACCCTGGCAGCACTCGTAGAACCTCAACTTACCGTCTCCGCCATCAATCGAATAGTGAATCCTCACCTTTGGAAAAAGTTTCTTCAGACGAGGAAGGAGTTGATGAGTCAAAAGTCGGAGGATTTGGGGCTACTGGGTGCACTTGGGTTACCAGAAGCAGAACTCCTTCACCGAGCCCATGTCAACATGAATTTTACGAAGGAGCCGGGAGTGGCTGCAGTTGAGTACTCAGACAATGTTGCCCTCCTTTTCCACTGTACCCGGGGGAAAGTCGAACCAATTTTGAATCAAGGTCTCGATGAGCGACTGGGAAGTTCAACAGGGTTGCTGGGTAGAGGGAGTAAGTTCTTCTGTCCCTTGTCGTATTCATTGGCATTCGTTTTGCTCACTTTGTTGCTTGTTTTCAGTTTACTTTGCTGACGATCCTCTCAAGTCAGTGGGTTATGACAGCAATAGCACTCTAATCGTCTTTGCCGTTCTCCTTGGGGATTGCCTCAGCGTCGTCAATCTTCCTAATGCACAAACATTCGTCCGGGAACCTGCCAAGGTTAGCGAGCAGCAGCGGAACCACATGGACCTCTTTTTTGATTCAATTGTCGGACGCCCAGCTGGTGTGAACGAGTTTGTCATCTACAATCGGAACCAATGTTGCCCCCTTTACACCATCAACTATACCAGAGCTGGATCAACCGCCAAGCCACACATTGGGCATACCCAGACCAGAGCCGACATCCCACCATTTGCCTGGTCACTTGGGACCAAAACTACCAAGAAAGGAAACGCCTTGCCGACAACTGGAAACATCATTTGGCCATTTTTTGCACAAACCATCTTTGCCAAAATGTGGGGAGACGAAGAGAAGCCGACGCCTGCTGATACAAACGGCGCGGGTGCTGTGGTCGACCTTACAGGACAGGATTCACAAGGGGATGACGGAAAGGGGGAGGAGTCGATTGTCTTGCAACTGAGCGCTCTTTGGGAATTGGGATTTGAAGACGACGCCTCGAATTTGGCCTTGCTCAAGAAATTCAGTTATAATTTGGAGCAAACAATCGACGGTCTACTCCAAGGAATCATAGGGAATCCTCGTCAACCCACTGTGACTGTCCCTGACTCGGACCCTATTCCTGCCAAGACGAGAAAGTTGGCCACGGCGGGACCTTCACCTTCCAGCTCAGCGGTTGCAGTTAGTTACGGCAATGGAAATGGAGGAACTGCAGCTGCTACCATTACTTCAGCATCCACTGCTTTAGAAGAGGACTGCCCTATATGCTGCGTGGAGTTTCCAGCCAAGTGGCGGGTAAGGCTCCTTCTAATTAAAATTTGAGCTTAGTTTGATTTGGCGAGGGCGATGACGCGCTTTCCCGGGCTGAATTTGGTGATTTTGTTTACAGACGCTGAAATGTAGCCATAAAGTCTGTGAAGCATGTTATCTGCAACTGCAGACGAGTGGAGTTACCATGTCAGGAGTAGCACACACATTTGTGAAGTGCCCCTTCTGCCAATCGTGTTCGGGTGGACTTGAGATTGGCACCTGCCCCTCTGGGTCTATGACTGTCACAAAGACAGCAACTTCGGTTCCTGGGTATGAGCAATACGGCAGCTATACAATCAGCTACAACGTCCCAGGCTCCATTGGTCTCAACCGAACTGCCTACATCCCTGCATCCAACGAAGGAGAGAAGGTCGTGGATCTGCTTCGTATTGCCTGGGACCGACGCCTCTGCTTTACAATTGGAACGAGCGTGACCACAGGTGCTCAGAATGTACTCGTCTGGAATATTCACCACAAAACGGCCATGGTCGGGGGGATTCAGGCTTATGGGTAAGCATTTCACTGTTGTCCTATTCCATTCATTATTAATATAAAACCACTCTCAGATGCGCTGGAAAAAGTATAGGAGGGTCTTAGAACAAAAGTAGCGTCGCTTCACTCTTATGGGTATGAATTTATGCGCAAAAGGAGTCAAACCTCAAAAAGAACTGGCTAGGGATTTATTTGCCAGAAGGGCAAATTAATCAGATCAGTTGTTTAGTAATTGGCGCATATATTTTAAAAAAAAATTAATTAACAGTAATGTAAACCTCTATGGCCTCTAATAGATAAAATCCAAATAGATCAAACCTTGAAACAATACTAAACTAATGGAGTTTACGCAAAGTTTGACATTGAAAAAACATTTTTAAATTCAATCGTCGAGAAGGAATTCCAACTTGTAGCCAGGGTATAAATCTGCAAAGACGGCTTCAATGTGGGTCAAATCTTCTTTCTTGAGAAGGGACCTTCCACTCAAAGTTGCATTTCAATTTACTAATAATTATTTTCATTCCAATTAGGTATCCTGACCCCACTTACCTCACAAGAGTTCAACAGGAGCTTGCACAATACGGGATTGAATAATTACAATTCCAATCTGCCAAAATGGTGCCAATCACAATGGGAGGGTAAGCATCTCAGCTCAAAATCACGCTAAGCAACTCACAAAATGTTCCTTCTGAACTTAGTCTCACTCTCTGCTACTCAAAGTGTAAGCAATCTTGATTAATATGCAATTGTCTTCCGATCGGAGGGATAGTGAGATGACTTTTGTATTCTTGTAAACTTGATTTATATGATATTCATTTTGTGATTTACTCACATATTCATGATATGCTTGTATTAGGACTTAAGGAGAATTCATTTTGAATGGAATTGAAGCTCACTTTTTGTCATTTGTCTCTGTTTAGAAATGGATGTGCCAATTTTTAGAGCAAATCTCTGGATAGTTTTGTACAAATATTTTCTAGAGACTGATACTACTTCTGATCTAGAGCACAAACACTCATCTCCTTCTTCTACCTTAGTGTAACTTTTTCCTTTCTGTATTTCTTAAGCTAAGCTAAATCTCGATTTTGTGAACTTTCTCATCATTTAGCTTTTTTCCTTACCAATTTTCTTTCACCAGTCTCCTTAAAATGTCTTTGTGATCAATCCGCGACTGTGACTAGTAATGAATTGCGCCGCTGGCGAAGTCTAAGCACGTCTATTTTCCAAACTGTTTGGGTGTATCGCAATGAAATGAACCTTTGTGAAGGGGTGAAGCACCCGTTATTCATGACTCAAAATTAAAATGAACGAAAATTTCATTAGTGTAAATTCATTGCAATTTAAAGTATTTTTAATTGTCATTTTGTTTTGTCCACCAAGAATTAGTCAGCCATCAAACACAATGGAGCAACTCATGGTTACGAGAGGAAACAATGGGAAGGGTCATCCACACTTATAATGTGTCAATTTACTCATGATTTAGCAGGCAACCCAAGTCTCCCGTAACTTGCAAATACTGGGCGTTATTAACGCTGCTGCGCTAATCTAATTGGTCAGAAGTGTAGAAGTGGGCAAATACAAATTAATAAACAAAGGGAATCATGAACTTTCATAACGGAACACTAAGTCCCCATGCGGGCTCTACCTGATTCTTTTATGATTCTAACGCAAGAAATATCACTAAAATATCCTTCAAATCTCATTTTAAATCCTCGAGATACTGACATCTAGCGTCAGTTCTTTACCGGTGATTGGTTAGGGTCATTCAACTATAAGCGGAATTTGTAGCAATGGCTCCCGGTCTCAGAAAGATGCTGCCAATTCTGGCACTGCTGGTGGTTCTCGGGGTCAACGCCCAACCCCAGCCTCCTTTCATGAATCCCCGGGAGCAGCGAGCCAAGACTACTTGGCTAGCAAACGACACTACCTTTACAATACTGGAAGGGCAGTTGAAATTTGTTCCTAAAGGTAACCAAACAATTGGAATACGCAATCAAAATAGTCAACGCATTTTATTATCATAACTTTTCATTGTTCCTAGGATGCACTCCTGTCAAGCTTTGGTTTTTTGGGACCAGAAATCCTGGGACGATGCCATCATACTGCACATTATGAAGAAATTATGCACGCACTCAACTCTGGCCGAGGTAAGGGAGCTTTTAGTGGGCGGTCATCATAATCAGTTTGGTAGTGGTAATTTTTATGAATACGTTAAGGCAACTTGTGCCATGACTCGCATGCCCATTTGGCGACATGGCGTCCACGCCCAGCTCTCAATGTTTCCGAGGAATCTTTTCTGGTGGAGCAAGGGCGAAGTGAGTTGTTGCAAACTGGGTCACGCTACAAGAGCCGATTTCCAATAATGTATTTCTTGACAGCTTCGATAACAGCAGCTACTTTGTAAGAAAGTATACAAAAAAAAAACATTGCCACCAAGTTATGTTAAATGTGCAATTTCTAACTTTTACAGTTTAAGCCTAGGGCGGGGCAGAGGACATCAGCGAGAGCCCAAGCCTTTGCAGAGGGATTGATTGGGATCTATGGAATTGCAGACCGCATTCTGGATACCGTAGCACCCGTAGATTCTGATTCTATCATCATGGTAGAAAATCAACCATTTGTAAAATTTTTTGCCAAATCGAGACTTTATATTGTTTTTCCCCGCAGTTTTACGCGGCATGTCCCACCCAAATGGATTAAGGAAGTTGACGAGAACGAAGCCGTCAATATTGAGCTTCACAGGTTCGTTGCAACATTGACAGAGTATGTCGCCGCATGGGGCTGGAAATGAATTTGACCCTGGAGGAAATGACGATCCCCTTCACGACCTGTGCCTTTGAGTCTGCCTGGGAGAATGGGACCATTACATCCCCCTGGTGCGTCATTTTTGATCTGGAAGACTTTAAGGTCATGTCATACCGGGAAGATCTCGAGTACTACTGGATGGATGGATGGATGGATGGATACGGTTATGAAATTAATTACAAACAAGCCTGCCCTCCGTTCAAGGATGCCATTATGCCATTGAGTATTTTGAGTAAGAAATAGCATTTTACTCAATTTCATTCATTTCATAATTCAAAATCGTATCGCCTAACACTCCAACCACTGCTATAATCACCATTGCAGGCGCTGCTTGGAAAATTCCACGGCCGACTTTTACGAAAGGTGCAAGGATACTTTTCCCATTCTGGAGCTAACTTGAAGATGTTAACACGTCTTGGCCTCTTCCTCTTTCATTCCACATGACCAGCGCGAACTACGAAAATATCAAAATCAAAGATGTCTACACATGGAGAAGCAGTTGGATTGACACTAAGGCCCCTCTACACATGGCCTTTACACTTTTCAAGTAAGTTTTCTAGTACATTCTCCAGTGCATTTCCTAACACTTGCAATTCATTGTAATTTTTTTTTGATAGCTGCTCCGTAAATGGAGTCGTTGAGCATAAAATCGGTTACTTCTTCCAAGAAATTCCACAACTGTTCGGAGGGTGCACTGGACAAACTTTCTGCTCATTTGCTTTCGAGGACGTGACTCTCTGTATTGATATTTGCGATTTTGCTGAGATTTGTGCCATATGAATTTCGGCAGAATTAAAACTCAACAGCTACCGCATTGGGAAAATCGCTCATTGGGAAATTTTGTTCTGAGTGAATAAATTTTAAACGCCGGCGCGGAATATTTTATTAGATATTCGCCTATCATATAAAGAGGAATTAGCCGGGTCCAAAATATACTTCGCGTCTTCCATGGTTGGGGGCAATCAGGAAGGACGTCCGCGGGGGTAGGGGGCAGGGGGTCTGGGACAGTCAAAATTTTCATATCTCTTGTGTGTTAAAAAGTGAACGAAGATGGGAGGGGGGGGGGGGGGTGCGGGTCCAAAAACCTCGTCCACGCGGACGTCCTTTTTGAATTCCCCTAACTTTTGGTAACAAATGCCATGGAATGGAAATGACATCCAACGTTATATCACAAGATCAATTTTTAGAATATTGGCTGCCGCAGCAGACTTACTCCTTCCGCTTTATACGGCATTGTGTTTTGCGTTATTCTCGTCTGAATCTTCCCGGTGGCGACATTAATTCCAAATTAATGGCAGTCAAGTAACTCCTTGAACGAAAAAATTCAAAATCAGATCCATCGGGGGAAAACTCCATAGCAACGTGGATTCTGTATAGGATGATATTTAGAATTAGGCAAATAAGTAATAGAAAATTATTCTTTTTTCTGATTACTTGGGAAACCCGTTATAATGACCTTATTTGAAATCTGCTCTGTTGTCTAAAACGAGAATTATTTCAGAATCCCCATTTCTGTCTTCATTTGGGTGTGTTTAGTATAACTGCTCAAAGGGACATCGCTATGTCCTGATTGGATTCGCCCCGTTGGTTCTCGCTTCGTTGCACATGGCGTCAGCACTGGAGAATCATACGGCCAACGCACGTCCCCATGACTTGACTTTCTGCGAAGCCAATCAAAAACCAGGTAGGACTTTTAATTAATTGATTCTGGAATGAACATTCACCTAAGCATTTCGTTTTTAGGGGCCGCCTCATGTCCCATCCAGGATGACGAGTTACTTTGGTTCTTTCTCAGCTTATTCGGCATCATAGCTTGGGGGGCACTTGTTCGAACACTGTTGAGGATCACTAAAATCAGTATACCATACACTGTGGTGAGATGAGATGACCACCGCCATTTTAAAATCATGGGCATGAGTATTCACACGCCTTTGATTTGTAATTTCAGATTCTCATGATCACTGGAATAATAATGGGGACTGGTAAGTCAGAACTTCGAAACCTGGTTAATATTACCATTCGACAAACCAGTAGAAGATTACAGTCGTTTTCTGGTTTTCGAAAGGGACCCACATCATGAGTAGCGGCGTCTGTTCATTTTGGAGCAAATTCACTAAAATCGCTCGCCTTCCACCGAAGGTCATTTTATACACGTTTCTGCCTGCACTAATCTTCGAGTCTGCCTACAGTATGGACGTCCATGTCTTTATGAGATCCCTTTCTCAGGTTTTCTATTCAAACAAATAGCTTTATCCATCATGGGGGAATATTCACCATGTTTCTTCCATTCCAGATTCTTGTCTTATCTCTGCCTGGGATGATCATAAGGTCAGTCGCAGAAAATCTTACCGGCTATTCTTACAATTTCATGTGTGTATTTTTTTAATTTTAGTGTCTTTCTGACTGGTTTCATTTGCTATGGTTTCATGGCTTCGTATAATTGGGATTATCCGACGGCATTCATGTACGGATCAATCATTTCTGCGACTGACCCAGTTGCAGTTGTAGCCATATTGAAAGAACTAGGTATGCCCTTTCACCCCATCCCATTTGGTTACATTTTTTTTTTACAAAGCATTTGGTTCTCACAGGCACTTCGGAGAGGCTCAGTATGCTGATTGAAGGGGAGTCTCTACTGAATGATGGAGTGGTGGGTAACAAATTACATTGAAAATTAATGTCATAGAATGGTGGTGCTGACGCTGAGACACTTCTAAACTTGCGGTTTTCAGGCAATTTTGATGTATGAAATCTTCAGCAAAATTCTTGAGCGGAAGCCAGGGATAATTGTGGAAGTTGTACTGACGTTGCTCAAAATTAGTATCGGAGGACCTCTCTTTGGTTACATTGCTGGGAAACTTTGCTCAATGGTCTTGGCTCGGATCTTCAATGACGCTGGTAAAATCATCTTAATTCTTTTATCTTAACGCAGGAATTAATTAGTGCTGATTTTTTTTTTCAGTGATCGAGATTACTTTTACGTTGTTTGCAAGCTACCTCGTGTACTGGCTGGGGGAAGAGTTAGGAATTTCAGGCGTCATTACTGTAGTGGTCTTGGGACTCAAACTCCGGGCAGACAGTACAAGTATTTCACCGGAAGTGGAAAAAATGGTCCATCACTTCTGGGAGATGGTACAGTTTTGATTTGTATTGTACAAAATTCAGTTGAATTCAAAATACGAAATTCCGCATTCTTGTATAATTCTTACAGATTGGCTACCTGGCGAATACCGTATTGTTTGTCATGGTGGGCATCATACTGTCAGAAACAGCCATTGGCCAGATCACGAAACAGGATTGGTTTTATCTTTTATTTCTCTACATAATCCTCAACATTGTTCGGTATGTTCAATTGTTAATGGCTAAGTACTTTTGGTTCTAATATTTTCACAATGCCTTTTTTCTACAAGACTCGCCATGTTGGTAGTTCTCCTACCTTGGCTAACACGAATTGGTTATGGGCTGAAATGGAAGGACACAGCAGTATCCATCTGGGGTGGCCTACGCGGGGCCGTCGGACTTTGTTTGTCATTGGAGGTTTACTATAATACCGAACTCTGTGAAACCCCCGGTGACAATGTGGGGCCAAAGGTAAGAAGCTCAAAACCTAAGTGGATCAAAATTTATAGTGCTGCATTCAGTGATACTTGCGTGATTCCTATTTTGAATAGTTTCTGTTTCATACTGCTGGAATTGTGTTCCTAACACTCTTCCTAAATGGAACGACTACGAAGGCCCTGCTCAATGCTCTCCATCTTACCGACGTTTCGCCCGGAAGGCTTCAAGACATGAATAATGCAGTCAGACAAGTACTTTCACAACAGGTCAGCCACCGCCATTCCTACTCCAGTTTTGGAAGGCCGGACAACCTTTTACTTTTATTGCTCTTTTAGGCTCGTGCTGTTTTTCAGTACCGCCATGATAGATTTCTTGCTGACGCCGACTGGAACGCCGTAGAAAAATTTACTAGGATTCATGATCCGTACAAAGAAGTAAATTGGAAGAGCTCCTATACCTGCTTCGGGATCGGAGCAAACGACAAAAATAATAAATTTTTATTCCTTATTTTAGCAAAACGTGAAAGAGAAAACGCCGAAGAAGCGCAAAAGTCGTGCGTCATTGGATCTTGACGATAATGATTTGAAGCAAGGTGAAAGTTTGGAGCATTTGACCCTCCCTCAGGAACGTAGACTCGAAATTGATGACGAAAGTGATGCTCTTGGAGATGAAGATGATGGGACGACGTTTACGGAAGCTGCTGAAATAGATTTATCCGTTGCTCCAAGAGGACTCGAAATTGAGATCAGTACTATGGAGTTCCGGCAACACGCAGAAGAAGCACGCCAGCGCCTTCTCAAGGCTCTCAAAGTAAGGTTTCACCATTTTAAAATTTCCCTATTGAATCCGAATGAATTAGTTTTGGAATTGAACTGCGCAGGTTTCATTCTGGCGTCAATATGAGCAAGGCGTTTTGAGTGACTTGGCAGTGCAAATCCTAATTGGTGTAGCGGATAAAGTCGGAGACTTGGAACTTCATATGATCCACACAAAGGACTTCCAGCAATATTTCATTCTTCATGGTTTCTTTTACTGGTTTCGGAAAAACTTTATTCAGCGATTTCACTTTGATGTTCCGCCTCGCATCCCACCAAAACCTCTACAGAAATGGAGACATCCATCTTGGCGCGTAGCAACCCGCGAGTGGTGAGCAACCCGCGAATGGTGAAATTTTTAAACCCAATTCCTGATTCTTAACACCTTTTTTTTATTGCCACTTCAGGTTTGCGGGACTAATCACCATTATTGTCCTTCTCAACATGATTCCGGCCATCTGGGAATTTGTATTGGAAATCAAATATGGGTCTGCCAAGGGTAACTTTGAAGGTGACATGGCATTCCTAATTACCAATTGTGTCTTTACCGGGATCTACTTTTTGGAATTTCTGATTAAGGTAATTGCTTGAACAACTTTGGAGTTTTTCAGAGAATATCCTTCTCAAATTAATACAAGTCGTTTTAATTGCAGATTGTGGGTTATGGAGTTTCTGGATACTTCAAGGACAAATGGAATTGGATTGATATTGTGATTTTGCTTGTTGGAATTGTTGACATTTCTTTTACCATCGCTTACATGAGGTCACTTGTCGATGCCAAAACAAACTCAGCTTCATCGGTAAGAGAATTTGCGAAATCAAATTTACTTCAATTCATCCGTAATTATTGTTGATTATGTTCATTTAAATTCTTCAGGGCGTTGCAATACTTACACGGACGTTCAGACTCTTCAAAATCATCCGGTCCCTTCGGCTACTAAAAGTACTTGAACTTGAGTCAGATTTTGACTCTGCTACTTGTACTTATTTAATTTTCCTTTATTTTAGTGCTTCATGCCAAGATTTAACAGATTTATGGACATGAAAATCAATTACAGTATTTTTCTGGGCTATGATGTTGGGAAGGTGAGGCAAATAATCTCATGCTTTGTCTTTGAATAATTTACTCAAAGTATACGATTTCTCAGGGATTTGTCACCGCCATTGACGACGTGATCAAATTTTTGCCACAGGTACGTTACAATAGACCAGCATTGGTTCCTATAATAATTTTATGGGCACTTCATAATTACTGCATCACCATCCCTATTTTCTCAGATGGTGGAGCATCCAAAGTAAGTTTTTAATTAATTATCAATAATTAATTATCTTTGAGTTAAGTAATTGTATTCTGGTTTATAGAGTGCTACGTCGATTGGAGCGCGCCGTTAGGGCGGAGCGACTAGAAACTATTCGCCTGTTGGGTAAACAGAGCGAGCAAATTCCAAAAGTGAATTCAACGTATCTTCTAACTGATCTCGCTTTTTAGGTGTACTGGAGCAAAAACACCCGTTAATTGCAATTGCAGTCAAGACACGCCACGCGAGTCGTGCAATTCTGAATCAGACACGTGAGACGCTGAACGAATTGAAAACGGATGGATTGCTGGATATGAGTGAAAGTGGAGTTCTTTTGGATATTATTGAAAAGATGATGAAATCCCTTTGGTCCACGCCCCCTACGATTAATGCAAACTCTCCGGAATCGATTCTAGCAAATATGCTTTGGCTTCACGGGGCAGTGGAACTTACCGAGTATATCCTGGTCAGTGTCTAACCTCAGGTTATAGGTCAAAGATTGCCGTCGGTTTCTATTGTTCTCTGTTTATTAATTTTATTTAGAACAATGGGACGATCCTTAATTTCTCGGAAGGGGACACGATTTGCGGTGTAGGAGACCCGCCCAATGGAATCTACCTCATCGTTAAAGGAATGGTGAAAGTTCACTTCATCCCGACAATTCCTATTCTCGAGGTTAAGTCTTTTAGTTATGCTCTTCGCAATTTTGAAGTTGAGTTTCATTTTCTGCTCATCCAATAGGCAAAAGCTTCCCTTGGTCGGCTCCCCAACGTTGAGGTCAGGATAAAAAAAAATGAAAATTAGACATGTATCGGATAAAGCTAGGTTTAATGTCGAGGATATTTATTTGCATTTTCTTCAGGTCATGGGTGACCTTAGCTTCACTTATGAGGAAGCAGATTATCTTCAAGTTGGTTATGCAATTGGAGAACTTGGAATCCTAACTGGACTCCCATGCTCCTCAAATGTCATTTGCGAAACTCACGTCACCGTCTACCACATCTCCCAGCATGCAATGAAAGACGCCCAAGATACTTTCCAAGATGAGGGCGACTCGCTGGAATGTCGACTTTGGAGATCAGTCGGAATTCGAGTAGCTACGGTACGAAACCACAATTATGCTTCCATAGTGCGCGTGCCCATAAACGTTCTAAATGGTTCTCAGGCTCTTCTCCCAGCGGAATCCGAATACCAGTCATGGACTCTGGATAAGATTCGGTTCCACGTTGAGCAGTCTGCCGTCCCAATTGGTCCAAAGTATGAGAACATGACCGTCCCAGACTTTATTTGCGATGTCGTACTACTGCAAGGGAAAATACAGGATGCGAATACCAAGGAAGTCTTCACAGCTCCTCGTCCTTTACCTCGAACCTGTAAAAAGTTAGCAAAGGTAAAATACAAACGCAGTTCACTGGAAGCTTCAGAATAGTTTGAAAGTAATGTTAAATGAATTAACTAAGGTCACGGACTCGGTTCTTCCGGCAAGATTTTTGGTGATTGCTGAAGAAGAATTGGAGGCCATGGACAGTAACGACAGTGAGAGCGATTCCGACACTTCCATTTGGAAATCAGTTCATTCCTCCGTTTCAAAATTGAGTAAGAGGGTCACTCAAGTCCACTCTACTACGACGATTCATGAACAACGCTCTACGTTACGGCGGCGGCGGAATAAGACTACCAAACCCAAATAGGAAGTAAAATCCCTAATCTTCAGATTATTTTAACCTTGGAACGTGTCAACATTTATATTTTTGGTTTTGGCTATTTTAACAGAGCAACAAGAATCGATCTGAAAGGAACTCAAAAAGACGAGGGCATTTATAAAATCAAACGAAGCAAAGTCGGATATTTAGGAATGAAATTGTAAAGTCTCAAAAGTATTCGACCGGAATAAAGAAAAGCAAGTTTAAATCAAGCCCTACCCTCTACCCACCATTATTGTTTTGTAATTTGTTAAGTGTTTAGTTTTATGTTTATTTATATTATTAGATTTTAGTTTTGAGTGTGTTTAAGTGAAATGTCAAAGAAGTAAAACAATGATCACCTGACAAATTTTGAAGCAGTCGGCCACCCACCGCCTCAACTTCAGCATCACATGTGGGTTGTCAGTGTGCCTGGCGCGGGCGGTTCGAATTCTCGTTTGGAGTCTGATTGTTCGTTGACCGTTTGATTGCGTTTTTGCTTTTCCGAACCAGCAAAGGACGGTCACGGTGCGGTGGTGGTGCGGTAGTTCATCAATTCTGTTTCGTGTCGTGTGTGTGGGGTCGTGAGAATGGGAAAGGAGAGAAGACGAGGCGGACCGCGGTGAGGGATCCCCAAGTCACGGTCACGGTCCCCTCGTGAATGGTTGCCTGAACGAGATCAGCGCGGAAGGAACCCTCGAGGTCATTGGAACGGGAGGAGGGATCGACAAAAGAAGGTCAAAAGCGGGGTGCGGAACTTCCAACTTTTCGCAGAACTTAAGTTTCCGAACCCAGGCAAAGTCCCATATTGTCGAATTTGGTATCAATTAACGCGAAATCGCATGGGGATGAGGGCTAGGTGGCGCCGTGCTGCGACCCGGTTTTGTCAAAGCCCTGAATCCTGAAAGATACAAGGCTCAAAGTTGACCATTTCAGAAAAAGTAATTTGAAGTCTGAAAATTCCGATTCCGAAAAAATTCGGACAGTTCGTTCAAAAAAGTCGGGAATTGATTGCATGATTGCAAATATCGTTTTCATATCGTGGAGGTAACGGCCGTGGGTAGGAATTCCTAACCGGCTTCGAGATAAGAGAGGAAGGATTGAAATTTGACCAAATCATACACCCCGTAGGATAGTCAAGTTTTGGGTTTTAGCCATGGAAAATGTTTTTTCTGCATAGTATCCAGACCTAGAATTTCCTAGAAATTTTTAGCCCAAAAAGGGCCAAAAGTGCCTAAAAACGGCTGTTTTGACCAATTTTGGCAATACTCCAAAATTTCCTACAAAATTTCCAAAATTTCCTGGTACCCTGGATATCAGGATACCCAACATTTTCTGTAATCATGATTGAGCCCTTTGGAGGAAACCCTAACCCCCTAACCAATTAAGTCAAGTACTCAAAATGAACGGATTTGCTTTAAAAGTCAAAACGGTCCGGTCATCCAAGGACAAAATTTCAAAAATCGAGAGATGTAAGTTTTGTATTTTGATCTTATACTTCGTATTCGAGTATGCTGAAAATGAGTCTGAAAGAACTCTTTCCGGGAAATTAGAAACTGCACAGGTTATCACAAAAAAAAGTTAGCTGCACCCTTGGGGCTACGCCCGATACAGGACTTTTACTGTTTACCACAATACAAACTCAATGTTTTTCTCGGAATGTTTTGCATGTCTTTTTTGTATGAAAATGTCAACCAAATTGCACCGTAAATTATCGCTCCAACGTAACTGGTCACCTTTTGCATGCAATGGTTCCAGAAACTTCAAGTAAGTTCTGGAATCATTCGTTGTAATTGGGAATTGTTGCCATGTTCATGAAGTGAAGTTTATGAAATTTGAGTCATCTATTGCAATGACATTCGTGCTCACAGTGAGTTATCTGAAATTTGTGTGCTCACGGTGTATAAAAAATGCAGATGGACGAAGCCAATTCGGAAGAGATTTGAAAAAAGTAAATCTCGACGGTACTCCATTTGGAAGGGAGTTCATTGGAAAATTTTGGAGTGGTTGAATAAGTTTTGAGCGCGAGCGCCTGACATTTTATTCTAACCTTCGTTTATGGGTAGGAATTACCTCGGTCTAAAATATATTTTGGGTTTTCCAGGTAAATAGTATGAACAAATGTCATAGAATGGAAATAGCTGTTAGCATCCAGCATAACACAAGATCAGTTCGTAGTATATTAGCTGCGGCAGTAGACTTTAAGTCCTCCTTCCGCTTATACGGCACATAGTCACATCCAGAGTAGGGATTTGTATTCAACGACCAGTGCCTAAGTCGTTGCGCCGAAGATGGCTTGCAGTCATCAGTGGAAACAAAAATCGAGTATGAGCCGTCCTCATTGTTCGATGTAAGTTCCAGGCACCGATACCCTCGTACAACAAGGTCGGAGTTATTAGCCACAATGTACGTTCTGTTTCCTTCCTTCCAGGAGCCGATGCAATTAAGACCTGCAGAAAAACAAAATTAGAGCACGAGTTGATTTTGCGCGTTGTATTGCAAGAATTACATCATTCCTAGGATGCCTAACTCACCAGATACAAGCTGAAGTCCCTTTGTCGGAACAAATGGGTCACTACGGTTGCATTCAGCGTAAAAATCAAGGCCGCTTGAGTTCCTTCCTGTACAGCCAATTTCTAGAAAATGTGCATTGTTTGGGCCCATTTGTCTGGTACAATTCTGGACGGGAGGCTCAAGCGAACTGTGAAGAGGAGCGTCGAGATGGAATACTTCCGATAGGGGGCATTGGACAGGGCGTGCTCTTGCCTTGACTAGAGTGTACGTAAGATGTGGATTGACCTTGACCTGGTGATAGCAGGAAATGACTTCGTCCTGCTGGACGGCTCTGTGGTAAAGCTCAACTTCAACCACTGACTCACTCCGGCGGAACAAATCCATGCAAATGGGTAATTGTTTGCTGAAATACAAGAACTTAATTAGAAACGCTGTGTCAACAATCGGATTTACAAGGTCAAGGTCAGCCTAGCGTAAAGCTATTGTAATTTTTTCATGTTTATTGTAAAGACCTCGAAAGAATAAAAATGGCTTAACACCACTTCGTTGTTCACCACGGCAACTTACCACCCGACAATTTGAATTACTTCAAGTGATGCGTAGGATTCAGTGACGTTCTCAACTTTAGACACCGTGAATTGATATCCAGCAGCGGTGGTGGTGGAATTCCACTGACCACCCACAGGAGTTGTTCTCGTCTGAATCTTACCGCCGGCGACATCAATTCCAAATTCAAATGTGAGATTCATGGCAGTCCAGTGACTCTCCCCCTTTCCATCCGGATCCAACCAATGAGGGAACGGGGCAAACTTTTCTTCTTGAACTGTAAAACGGTAATGCATTAGTAGGGAAAAATAACCCGACATTTGTCCATAATTTGTAAATTACTGGTGAAGCTGTAACTCCATGGTCCATCCACGGGGGTCATGCCCTGGGTGCATGAACCCGTGTCCCCTGATCTCGAAACTTGGTAGCCACTCACTTCTATTGAACTTTTGTTGGGACGTATTTCAGCGTAAGTGAAGCATCTGAATGCTCCCTCTGTCTGGCTGTAAGTCTTACGAATTACTTTCGCAATGAAATAGTTGGAGGAATGCTCCGTCCAACTTCCAACACATATAAGTTCCTCTTCTGTGTAAACGAGAGGATTATTATTTAACTAATCAGTTCGTCGGTAAGATCCATAATCGCTTACTCAATTTTTCAGTGCCTGTGACATCCAGGCATCCTTCGTAGTTGAGGGAAATCATACTGGGGTCAGAGCAAGCATCAGCGTATGAACCAGACGCCTCGTATGAACAAGCTCTTCCTTCGGTTGTGTATCCAAAGGTCATCCTTTTACCCCTAATGACATAAGATTTAAGCACGCATTTAATTAAGCACGCATTACCAGTCCAGTTTAATTGTAGTATAGGTCAACCTCAACTTACACAAATGGACAGATTTCTCTCTTTGAATCTATTCGATAGAGTGGAATGATAGGATTACTTGTAGGAATGTCTGCGCAGTCGTCAAATGTCGCCTCATTGTCACAGTCACCTGGAAAAAGTTCCATAACCAACCAACTTCCTTTGACGGTACTATTGACCTCATAACAATCAGAAACTTTTACCTACTTTGTCGGTACTGAATAACATTTGGATGTTTTTGTAAAATATAGCGGCAACGGTAACATGGAGGGTGCGTCCCGTCTCTAAAAACAGAATTCTGAAATTATTATTTTGTAAATCATCATCAATTGTATTCTTTCTGCGTACATCTCTTCGAAGAGATAAGAATCCTGGAGAGATGCAATGCAGGAGTTTACAACATTGTCGGCTGACATTGTACTACCATTTATGACAACAGGAGAAGCGGCATCCCCCAGATCAGCCTGTGACCACAATCCACTCCATGCAGAAGGAAGGATGCAATTACCTTAGACACAGACCCAAATAATCAGCTAAAAACACGATGTTTAAATTAAAATTTTGGAGAAGTTTTACCGGAAGTAGGCTTGATTCCCCTGGAACTATCAGCGACGTTCGGAAGGTGAAAGCAAAGAATTTTCACCAAGATTGTTATCACTAGAAATTCAGATCTGCGGGTATCCATATCTCCAGAGAGAGATCATGAATCCACCGTGTTGGCTCGGTTCACGGTGTTACAGGGTCCAGTTTTGATGTTATCGGTCAGGCCAAGGCTACCTAGATAAACTTCTTTAGGGGGCCTTGGTCAGGCACGCTCGGTGGTTGTGTCCTTTTCCTTAGGTGAACTGATCAGAGTGAGCGGGGCGTCCGGCCTTCTTGACAAAAGTGCGAAAAGGCGACAGGCCGAAATGATAATAGGAATGAACTCTGGAATGATTAGATTGGGAGAGGAGGAAGCAGGAGTCACTGAATGTCAAATCCTCCTGGTAAGAAGGAAATCAGAGGGCGTGATGATAACGTAAACAAATATTTCTACGCTTAATCAGGTCCATTCTCAAATTGCAGTTTGTTAGTTGGAAAAGTGATGAGGGTGCAGAAATTACCAACTAATAAATCAACCATCAAATTTATCTATACGACAGACACTTAACTCCTCCGGGAAGGGAAGGAAAAGACAATGAGGTCAAGGGTTGACAACATTAGCAAAACAAACATTGCTGTAAAACAAAAGACTAATTGCACTTGGAATTGTCCCTTCGGATTCACGGGTATGAGGGTCTACCTACCTATCTTATAATAGAAACACTAAATCAATTAAACAACCTAAATCCATTCATTTCATCTTCCGAAACTTGGGGGCGTTTAATCAAAATTTAATTCTAATCTAGAGAAATATCATTCGATAAGGGAATTGGGTCTTATTATCAAATTGTTTTTACAAAAAATGCATCAGGCCGTTGTAGATTGGACTCTTTGCTTAAATGTAAATGGCTGAAAATCAAAATCTGAAGGTTTAAACATGAGAATAATTTTGAGATAAATTCAAAGATTTATGGGTAAGATTAATTGAAATAAGGTGAGAAATTTTCCCAGGGAGACTTCATAAAGCTAAAATTCAAGGCTAATCAGTTGAAAGAAAATTGTTTCCTTTTAGTTTTATGAGCTGCAAAGTAAGCATTTAGGACAATGATGATTTATTTCATTATTGAAATAATTGCTGATACATGAAATTCAACCCCGCCTCGTTTGTACACAAACCGCACAATGTTTTATTGGATTTTTATAGTAGACTTGTTCAATTTTGATTATTTTGCGCAAATGGATTAAAATTGGGTGGACTAAACGTGATTTTAGGGACAAATCCACTATTTTGATCCACATAATAGACGACAGTCATGAGGCGTCCATCTGGCAATAGTACAAAGTATTTTCCTTCCGTCCGCCCTCCTGCGTCTCCTCCTTTCTCTTCATGTCCATAAAAGTTATTTGATGGCGGATCATTTACGGTGTATGAAAAATCATACTGGAAATTTACAATGTTCTGTAAGAGAGAGAGTATAAAATACGGGCACATCGTAAACTTTTGAACTTACGGGAGAAGGTGCGTAGTCCTTGTCTTTGACATAGTGACCCGACTCCACGCCGTTATCTACAAGTGGAGCCCCAGCGCCAATCCGGATGTTGAACATGCATGATATTGCACAGAATGTTAGAAAATACGAATTCATTCTGAAGCTCTAGGTTTAGGTTAGATTAACTTAAAATGAATAGAAATGACAGTAAGCGTGTTGTGATCAATACTGAATATTACATTATTCACTGAGTTTCCTTATAAACACATACGTAGGACTTGTGTGAATTTTCAGCGTCTAATGATGGGTTTGGACACGTAAGACGCAAGGTCGCGTGGGCTAATCACGGGATTTAATCGGTCCCAGACGTGTGTTTTCGCACAACAAACTCCTCCATTTCATGGTTGCGTTCAACGCAAAAGGCCAAAAAATGTATCTTTGTTTATTTTTCCGTAAGTGGGCTCCTGCGGTCTCTAATGAAAATCGAAAATGGCACCGACAACGATTTTCGCCATGATTTACAACATTCGCAAACTCCTCGCAGCTATGGAGGTCGCAGACAATTTGAAAGTGTAGCCCTGAGAGGCTCCAGGTAGGTTGAGGTCCGTACGTGGGGGGGGGGGGGGGGGGGGGG
>JAQIWD010000479.1:0-20932 GCA_034694825.1 Anurida granaria
GGATTGCTTGCTAAAATAACAACGGGGGAAAATCCGGAAGCGGGAAATTGGAACTAATTCTCTCCCACCTGCGATTCCCTTGACGAGGTGTAGGAAAACACGGAAGAAATTGCCTTGAATAACTTAAGTGGCTATTGGACCTCTCCTTTTGGTAGCGTTCTTCTAATTTTATCCAACCAAACGTGCGAAACAGGGAGAACGTGTTTATGAATTTTAAGCAGTTCCTTCCTCCGCCCTTCTTTGCAAATGCTACACATAGAGCTAGCTCAGATTTTTGTGGTTTTTAAGGCCTACTTTTCTTTTCCTTTGTACTAGTATGCCTGTATGCACAAAATTCGGATCATAATTATGAGTTGGGCCTCTACGGATGACGTACTAGTCAACGTTTTGGCGTGGGAGGTTCAAATAGGAAATAACGAATTTGGGACTATACCCTTGGTTGAAAGGAGGTTCAAAGGGCCCTTTGATCCATTCGTCAGCGTTTTCATTAATGGAGATGTTCCGCACCTCACCCAGCGACGTTGGCGCTCCAACTAAACTTTCACTTTTCTCCTTTTAGCGACGTGAGCAGATTTTGCATTTATATTTACTTTTTAAATTTTTAAAATATGCGACACTATCCCCCTTTTTGGGCCACGCTCTACATGACACGGCCCTGCTAAAACAGTTTGTGCATGAACTACAGAAAATTTATGTGGGAAGGAGAGAAGGTCAAAGGTGAATATCCCCCTTGGGGATTATTGTAAATTACATTTTCTATAACCGGAACACGGAGGTTTAATGCTGACATATTCAGCATTAAGCCCTTCATGGAAATAAATGATGGGGTGAGCCTTGGGTTGGGGCTCCTGATCTTTCCTGAACCAATAGGGACCCTTCCTTTTCCAGCTTTCCACTTGGCGCTGGAGAATCTTCTCCACTTTGCTTACTCTTCCTGGAAATAAGGATATGCAAATAATGGAAATGCTGAGGCGGCTGTTTGTTCTTGCAGGAAAACTGGAGGGAATTGGGGAAAGCTGAAGCCTCCGCGTCCTCCGCCGTGGCTTTCTCCTCCTCTCCATATAATTTCTCCTTCCTTTTCTTCATGATGGGAAAAGGGCGGAAGACAAGACGAGCACTCGGGCTGAGGTTGAGATGATGGGAATAATAACAGTAATAATAACATAAGTAGAATCTCCCACTTTCCGGCACGTCCTCACCATCAGCCCTCCATCCGCTTCCAGCCCCTCCCGCTTCAAAAAATCAATCATTTTGAATAAATATTTGAATAAATTTCCCTCCATTTTAATGAAGAGGAAATTCCGCGCCTTGGAATGGCCTCCGTCCTTAATTCGAACAATCGTTAAGGCCACTTCCCCGCCAGGGGGTGCCTTCCCAAACCTGGACAACCGGAAGTGGGCCAGACGCTGCAAACCGTTTGCTCGTTTCCAGCCTCCAGACTATCAATAATTCTAACGATTCTGGAAGCAGGACTTAACGGCATCCCTTCCAACGACTTAAAATGAAATCACCCTCAGCCGAGACTCTTTTCCTTTGGCCGCCGCTACCGCCATTTGTCAAGGGAAAACTTTTTAAATTACTTGGAGCCAGAGTTTAGCGGGTGGAGGGAAGTGGAGGGAAAGGATTCGTGACCAGAAGACGGAAATTCCCGCTGAATGGGGATGTATTATCATTTATCACCGAAAAACGGAAATTCATAGGATTCTGATTTGGTTTGTCAAGTAGGTTAAAAATCCAGGCGTCTTTCCTCCTCCAGTCGCCGCCACCGCTGCCGTCCACAAAGTCCTTGATTCGGGAACACCGTTGGAGGACGCCAAAGTTGGTGGGAATGGGGGTTAGAGCTCTTTTTCAGGAATAGAAGTAGGAGAATCATGGAAATCGTCACAGGAGGCACCTCGACTTCATTTCAGTTTCCCTTTGACTTTCTCCTCCTGGAAAGAAGGGGAGGGAGGAAGAGAAAGATTTACAAGGAAAATTCTTTGTAGCATCGGGGTCACTCCTTTCCTCATAAATATTTCTTTGGCCCAAGCCAAAATTTTCACTTTCCCTGGACCGTGGGGAAAGGAGAAAGGTGGAGGTAAGAGAGTCTAGTCACGTCCTCGTCCCAATAGATGCTCGTCCCCGGGTTATGCTGGAGATAAGGGCGCCCACGTCCCCAACTTTTACTGGTTGTAGGATTGACGTGAGCGTCGTAGTTACACTACCTGGGACTACTGGGCGGAATGGGACGACTCGGGTCGTCAAATAAATAGAAAGAACTCACAAAACGGAATCATTCACTCCCCCCATAATGACAACGACAAAAACAATCGTCAGCCAACTGAGGACCTAAAACTTCCCCAACCGTCCAAATACAACCCGTCAACCGGGGCCAAGAAAGGATCGGTTAGTCTCCTGTGTTCAAACCCGGGAGACAAAGGGAAATATGATACAATGGGATATCATTTTTATTATAGAGTGTTACTGTTATGGTCAATTTGGCCCTTTTCTCTCTCTACCTTAGTAGTGAGTCGTAGTGGTGGTGTGGGAGAGAGACGTTTGAGCATGGGGACTTTCCCTCCCTTTCATGTCACCGTATAAAAAGCATTTGCAGGGACTATGGATGGCAAAGTTATTGTTTGGTCCTGATGTCTCTCCATCATGGAAAGGCGGTCGTAATCTACTCGAATGGCTTCGCCCGTCCCTTTTTTCCGGGTCTTCTAAAATAACAGATCAGAAAATACTCCATCAAGATCAGAGAATGATGGGAGATTCCAGTCTTGGTTTCTGGGTTGATGATCATGGCGGCGAGTGGGAAGATTAGAAAGGTTCATTTTCTGAAATCATGACAAAAATTCGGGTCAATCCAAAATCCACCAACCCTTTATGTTCCGTCATTCCGAAATTCCAGATTTTATCCATCACGCTGCTGGACGCTGGAAGTGAGTGTAGTTCCAGGCGTTTGGCCCATCCGATGCGGAGGAGGAGGGGAGTGATGCGTGATTATAATTCCAGCAGATGTAAGGGATTTTTGGTGTAATTCATCATCCCTGGAAATGTTGGGGTAAGTGGACCCAGGTCGCCCCCCGCCTGCCTGATGGCCCCGATTTGAGTGACATGGAGCTGACAGGAGGAGCAACGGAAGGACTGACTTTTTCATTGAAGATTTGTAGACGGCTGGATGGTGACGCTGGAGACTGGAGAGTGTGAGTGAAAGGAGCGGATTCCGGTTTTGTGAAGCCTGCTGGACACGTGGAAAAGTTCGGATTTCTGTCCTGAGGATATTTGTTTCTCTGGTCAGTGGGACTGGACTGAAAAGAGGTTATCGTGGGGAGTGGTAGATATTGTTTGGAGAGGATCCTATTCATTTCGAAATGATTGGTTTCCTTTGTAATCCAGAAAAGTCCAGGAGGAAGCTCCATGCTCCTGGTCCTGGAGGAGGGGTGGGAAGGATCCTGGACTAGGCTGGAAAGTAGGAAATGAAAGGGCCAAGAGGCAAAGAATGACGAATAAGAAGATGAGTCAGTACTGGAGAAAGCACACACAAGGAGGATGGAGGGGGTCCTTTCCCTTTTAAGTTTTGCCTTTTTGAGGTCCTTGGCTCCAAGCATTTTCCTTTCAAGACTCTCCACGACCACTGCCACCATTTTAAGATCAACCAAGAGCATCCATCCCTCCAACAACGGGAAAAGGTGAAATTGAGCGGAAGGAATAACTGACCCAGGTCCAGTCGCCCTGCCCCTGCTGGGGCTACAGCCAGGGAAGGAAAGTCCTCCATTCACTTGATCGCACTCACAATAACTTCCATTATTAAATGGTCCACCACCGCCGCGGTGGGTGGGTTTTAGGGGCGCAATATACTCCCCTGGAAATGGATGCCCCGGTGACCAAGTGGGGGGTAGTTCTGGCACCACCACCATCATCACCACCATGGCATGACCTGACTTGCTTTTTTCCAACTTTATAACTCGCTCATGCGATCTTGTCATTACCCACTCCTTTAGAGTTAATGAAAAAGTAGGAATTACGCATTCGGGCTCCGCCCTTTTTCTCTATCCGTCCCCAGCGCTCGTCATCGACACTGCTGAGGTAGAATCTGGCAAATCATTACTACACGCACTTTGACCCATTAACTTCACTTTCATTTCCTTAGCCCGAGACTTCCCTTTGTGTCTCTGATCCAACGGAACCAATCACCTCGGAAAAACAAACTACTTCAGTAGTAGTGACCACTCGACTACCCACGCCCACGCCTGTCGGATTTTTTTTTTTACAGAAAGTTCCAAGGTCGCTTTTTATTATTTTCATTCATTCATTCAATTCTTCCGCTCATTGGCCATTTGCAAAAAAAAACGAGGTCTGGGACTCGTAAATTTTTGACATGAATAGTACAATGATTTACGATCACAAGACATAGAGTCTAAACATAGAGTTTATATCGATATAACTTTAGATGATGATGATTTACAGTTGGGTCTTTGATCTTTGGTTACGGTAGCTCAGCCTCTAAGGTTTCATTTCCTCAACGATAATAATTTGGATTTTGTCCTCCGTGTGCAAAAGTCCTGGAAATCAAAAGAAATTGTTTAGATATGGGTACTGTGATTTCTAATTCATTCGCAAAGTGGCTCGTCTACCACGGTCATTTATTGCATTATTTGCTTTTGATGAATTTAATATAAATCCCCCTAGTACCTAAACCGATCCAACTCCGAATGGTCTAAATAATGCGTTGTCGTGTTCGAAACATGAAGAGGGACAAAATGCGTGATTGCATGGCTTCAAATATTGAACCAAGGAATCATTCCCCTGCATTGCATGCATGGGTGCATACCAGAAGTGAAAAGGGTTCAGACGGTTCAGCTTTCCCAGGTGAACGTACAGGATTTGTGTATCAAGTGAAAGTCCTCCTATCATTCATTCCTTTCCGTCCCTGTCATGTACTCGTGTGTGGAAAGCTCTGCTCATGGTTTGTGGATTTTGAAGATCCCTTTTCCCTTGTTGTGCCTTGGATGTTGGAGTGGATTGGGATAATATGAAGAGTTCTTTCCAAGCCTTTCCAGCCCCGTATGTGTGCCGAGTGAAAGTAGAGCCGTGTGGTGGTGGGGCGGGATGGAGAACGTGAGAATAATCCTACGGAAGCATCTGAGCCCCACTTACTTTCACTATAGGACTAAGTCCCCAACGGTAGTAATTATGGCAGGGACTCAAAGTGGGATTCCGGACGGTGGGAGCTTGGTACTTGGGCTGAGGTTGATTGAGGCTCATCTGTCTCTCTCCATCTCTTCCATTCTTCCTTTCCTGGAGTTTGTTCCAGTAGCAGAGATTTCCTGGAACTGGGACTGGAGAACCTGCTGCTGCTGGAGAATGAGGGGAGTTAATGAGAATTTGAAGCCCCCGTGATGAAATCGAAAGGAAAGGGAAAGACAGCAGGTAGACGTGAAAGTGGTTTTTAGGTTTTCATCACGTAATGAGGAGGATGATGGGGGGGAAGTCAGATCAAAGCGAGCGGGTAAGTGCTACAATACCCGGGATCCTTACTCAGAAATATTTATTGCCAAAACTAATCAACCACTTTTTGTTTTATAAAGGAATCGATTTCCGTCCCATCTTCCCATTTTCGAAGGCCCCACCATCGGATCCGAGGGAGGAAAGATCTCTCCCGTACATTTTCAAAATTACGTGACACTTTTCCTTTTTTTAAATTATGCAACTAAACTACCTTCCCTCCGCTCCTGCTCCCCGAACCCTCTAAACACTTTCCCTAATAACTTTCTCCAACTCCGTATTTCATCGGTGAAAAGGATCGCTGCGGAGAGATGCGGGGAAAGATGAAAAAGTGATTCATGGTTATTCATTCGAACATCCTGATTTAGGATCTCACCAAAAACCGCCACCTATTGTCCCTGCTAACCTGCGCACTTTAATTAAGTTTTGCAAATTGATTCCGCCTGCCTCGAAATGACGGGAACACCCCCCCCCCCCCCCAATTGTATTCCATGGAAAGGTACAAGAAATTGTACGTGTGCTCCCTTGTTTCTTGGGACATTGTCTTCCCATGTTCGCTCCTATTTTGCGCAAACGGGGTCAGGGAGTTATTAGATTTTAGAATGAAGACGTAGGCCACTGGGTTCGGATTAATTGACGTACCGTTAGAAATAATTGAAATGGAATGAATAAAAAGGTTGGAGATCCCCCAATCCCCCTCTGCCCGCCCGTCCGCGTGTAATGGTTCTAAATTATTCATAAATTGGAAAGGTGTCAGAGCGTGTGTGGGTGGATTTCGGGCTCCTGTTAAGCTGGGACTGAACTTGTGCGTGGGAATTTGAAAAATGGGGATATGGCGTTTTTCGTAATTATTCCTGGATGACTCCTGGACTCCCACCCAAAGTAGAGTGAATGAGTGGCTCAATTAATAGAACAATGGGGAAAGCTGGAAGCTCCGGGGTTAGCGTGTGGGAGTATAAGTCGGAGTGGCGGTGGTGCTGGAAATCGATAGGCTGCTCAATTACGACGACCAAATACGTGTGCGTCCTCCCTGATATGATTAAGGGAGCTGGGGTGTGGGTCCGTGTGGAATGCAGTTTAAAGAGGGATAATGGCGGTTTTAGTTATTTAGTCCGCTCGGCTCTTATCGCTGACTCCGGTCTTAAAAGCGTCAAAAGGGAAAACAAGAGAAAGTTTCACTGCTCCTTGGCTTCTGGCGGCTCGTATAATAATTTATGCTTGGAATGTGGCCAAGAGCTGAAAAGAAGCCTTGCCTCCCTACATTACTACCAATCCTGTTGTTTTTCGGTGGTTCCCGGGAGTCAAAAGAGGAGCTTGTGGCCCTGGCCAAAAAAAATAGTTCGAAATGACATCTGAATTGAATACAGAATTGTGTAGGACAAACGGGTAGTGTAAAGGTCGAACCAAAAGCACTTTATCCCTCTTTTCACATTCAGTGAAGCTGGTGGGGCAGTGAGAAGCAGGTGGGAGTTTCTATGAATAATTTCTGCTGGAACCTCTCTCCAGTCTGCCTCCAGAAAAAGAGGCTTAAGAGTGACAACACACTCCTTTCAGCCTGCTGGAGAAAGTAGGAGAAAGGAGGAGGAGGATGAAAATGGGACAAAAGTTGGCTAATGCCAAACATATGCCAGAGCAGCAAGACCCAACTTTTAGTCCTTATTTGCCAAAAATCTTAAAAAAGACTTGGGCGGCAGGAGAGGACTGGGGCTGAAATGTGTGGACGCAGTGACTCAAATCCGGATTTCAGATTTCTCGGCAGCGTGTTTGGAGAGTTGTGGTGGTGGTGGAGGTGACAGTGACGGATTTTCAGCCCACTTTTCCAACTTTCCTGGGGGTCCCTTAATTTTTCTCAATTTTTGTCATCTTTGAACCTTAGGAATATTCTAGTAGGAGGTCCTTTCTAGCTCGGTTCAAGTTTTCTAGTCCTTTTTACCAAAGGGATTTATACTCGTCCGCCCTGGACATCCTTCACTCCTTTTTCCTCCCCAGTTTCCCTGCTCCACTTTCTCTATTTTCTTCCCCTACTTTCCTTTTAAAATTGAAAACGGACTTTCTCTCTCTCCTTTAGATTCTAGAAGATGATAGGGAAAGTTTTTCGTTGAAAGTGAATGAAATTGAGAAGATGTATCACTGACGCTTGGATTCGGGAGACAAGGAACAAAAGCAAGAAGAGGGGAAAGGAAGTTCTTAGGAGTCGTCGGGTCAATTTAAAGTGGAGAAACACCTCTTTCCTTAGCTCTTATCCATGGAATAAACTTAGGATTCCCAGTGGACGTCTCCGGGCCTGGAACACCAGCGATCCATCTTCACTTCCAGCCTCCAACCAGGCCCCCGTTCCAGTGAAAAATAAGTACATCACCAAAACTCCATTTTCAGACACTACCACCACCACCACCATCACCATCACCATTCCCTATGACCCCGCATATGTGTCCCTGCTCCCTCTGAATCTCATCTGGATACACCAACCCCCAGAAGGGATGGACAATAAATTATCCTCCGTTTTCTTTATTTTTGAGCCTAAAACCCTGCATGTGTGCACTACTAAACTAAAGTGCAATTAAATTAATTGGAATTCAACAAGAAAAAAAGACGTTACAACCGCCTCTCGCGGGACTGTCGCCAAATTAAAGTTCACGTCAACTTACGTTTTGTGTCGAGATCTTGAACCCCGAGTCGCCGCAGCGTTTGACGCTTTGTTTCTGACGCGTGGGTAAACTTTCACTTTTGGTTCTGGGAGTTGAGGTCACGACGAGTGATGGGCAATCATAGGCCCACAATTAAAATCCCACGACACTTAAGGGGTCATGGAACTCCCATAAACTCTACTACCAACAAGATATTTCCTACACTTGCGTATATCCTAGTAATGGAGACTTGAAATACTGAACGATTATGAGTAAATATAATAATGATAGCACTCTCCTCTGTTGTGTTAATAATATAAACAGTGATTATAATTCTGGTGGTGACGACGGAGACTTGGAGGTTGAGGAATTGTGACGATGACAGTTTACGGGGGCACTCGGGCAGTTTCGGATCCGAGTTTAGACATCCGTTCCGCAGTAGCCCTCCTGGTACCCTTCATCCGGACTGTCACGGGACGAAGGTGCCCGAATGATCCTTGTCCCCACTTTATTGTTTTTACTCCATACCCCACTCATCATCACAGCCGGCCCACCAAGGGTCCCATTGCTCCCACCCACCCCACTCATCGTCGTATGGTTCGACTGACTAAGTCCACCACCACCGTTCCCATAGGAACTTGCATTCTCACTGTAGACACTGTTCTCGGGGATTATGGGGAGTCCATAGTCAGGGGGATACTCGGTGGCGTAACCAAGGTTACGGTAGCTCTGCTGCTCCCAATTCAATTCACTGTTGCTACTCTGCTCCTCCATCCCGGTCTCCTATGGTAAAAAAGTGAATTATTCATCAGTTACTCTAAAAAAAAATTTCATTAGGATCAATGGCACCGAGGTGAACGGGGTGCGGGCGCAGGTGTATCTTGCATAACCGTGATGGCTAAAATTTACATGTATGGGTTAAAATTAAACCCACCCTGAATTATGCAGCAAGAGTTGGGAAGGTCAAAAGAACACGCAAATTTGTGCTAAAAATGGAACTTGGAAGTGGGAAAGTGGATCTATTAATTAATCTGGTGATGGTTGTCAGGAGACAAAAGTGGGTGGTCAGTCAGATCACCATCACCACATGTCCCAGTGTGACGGGAAATCCTTCTGGCGACGTCCAAGTGACACACACAACGACGGGCATGGCATGGCGGGGACAGGAAGTCGAGAGCCAGGGTCATTACTAATGCATAGTCAATTAGGAGCCTAATAATAGGGCCATCATTCATTCATTCAGCGGTGGGACGCAGTGACGTAGTTTCCAAAACGAGTCCCGTTGAGGTCATCGCAGAAGTAGCGAGTGAGGTTATCGACTTTCTTTTTTGGACCACATTTGAATTTCATTGAACTTGGGTCCAGGGGCAGGGGAAAGTCATCTTTCCCACTACGAAATCCATAAAGGTGGGTTTATGGCAAAGGTTAAGGAGGCAGTGCGGTGGCCTATTTTAGAATGCCATTCGTTGCTGCCCTTACACTGCCACCAAGAATCCATATGTGTCTCCTGGCGCTGAAAATGCAAATTTCATTATGGTAGGAAGAGCAACAGATTTTCTCTTGTCTTTTTGTCTCTTGACTCAAGTTTTTGATTTCCAACTTAGGAAATAGCCAGAAGGGAAAGTCTAAAGTCCTGCTAAAGATTTTCCCAGAAATTCCTTTCGAACCTCTTCCAGGAAAATCTGGAGAAAATCGGATGTTGTTGAGGGCAGGATCGGGGCGTATTTTTGGGGGTATTTAGGGGATCCTTTAACTTGGGGCTTAAGAAAGTGCCCTCCCCCTGTTCCGCGGTCTCAGAAAACAAGCGTCCCAAATTGCTGATGGTTGTTGTGTTTCCGAGCCTCCTTCCAGTGCAGTTTTAGATATGGTAAGATGGTTCCTTGGGTATTATAATGGGAGGAGGGTTCCTGATATTCTAATTCAGGGTAATGATCTCTCCCTCCAGACTTCATCATCCCCACATCTCTTGGAAGTGATCTCATCCAGGAAGAAAATACCCCCCATCCGTTGATGAGATTATTACGACTCAATCTCTGCTCCTCTCCGCTCCCACGACCTCCTTCAGCATCCGAATCCAGAATCGCTTCTTGGATGAATTTTCATGAATTTCTCCCCATCATCATCCTCCACGACGGGAGGAAATGAAAAAGGAAAAGATGAAATGAAATGACAAAAGGAATTCTTAAAATCTCTCTCTCACAGATTATCACAACTTGAGCCTAATGGGCCAAGAACGAGTAATGGGAACGACCTCCCTTTTTGTCAAAGTTGACATGCACTTACCCAGCTTACTCGAACAACTTTTTCAAGGCTCAATTTATAGTCGGGAAAGTCAATGACAGCAAGTCGCCGACGACGTGTCGTTACTCACATTCTTAGCAGGAAGAGGTCGGGATGTCCCGGGCATTAAAATCTACCAATCCGTAAGCATTATGTTGGCGTGCGGAATTAGGGGGAGCACAAATCATTTTGACCTTTGAAATTTAGCGGGTGACCTTGGAGAAAGGCAAGGAAGGAGGAGAAAGTAGGTTTATGACTTTTTGGAATATGTTGATGAATTTTACCTGGTATGACCCACTATTGTTTGTTTCTAGAATGAGATCAGGATTATCAGTCGAGTCGACCTTGGGCTTTGTTGAGTAGCCATTGGCCACGAATGAGCCTGGATTGATGTCATAGTTGAGTCGTGGTGGTTTGTTGGGTGTGACAAGGGCCTCGGGTGGCTTAAGTCCCCTCCGCCTCCAGAATGCGAGTAGGACCCCAACTGATAGGACCAGGATGATCCCAAGGAGACCGACGGATATTATGAAGACGTGTGACAAGTCCAGGGTTGGGAAGGTGAAGGAAGGTTCAGGCGGGAAGATTTCAAGAGTGAAATTAGCCTCACTCAGCCCTGCCGAGTTCCCGACGACACAGAGAAAGTCACCTGAGTCCTTCTGCAGGGCATTCGTTAGCGTCAAGCTACTCTTCCCAGATTCTTCATCCTGTCAGGACAAAAGGAAAAGACGACTAGAGACATTGTTACAAAGTTAGAAAAAACCAGGGGCAAGGAAAAGGAACCGAACGAACGAACGAACAAACTGAGGCTCATAATTAGATTTCCTTCCTTTTCCTCCTTTCCTCGTCCACCAATCAACCCACGGTGGTGGCGGAGAAAGTTCTCAGGGCTTCTTTTCCTAGTTCAAATCCAAAAAAAAACCGACGACCGGAAGAAATATAAAACTGGGCGTTAATAATTTGGGTCGGCAGTACAGTTCCCTCGGTTTTCAAAACGAAAGGGGACGGTGGATGGGCTGATGAGAGACACCCACGCATTCTCCCGCATTCCTCCGGCTGCCCAATTTCCCGAAGAAAAGAATGGTTGCATCTTCTCCAATTTTTCGTCTCTGCCTTTTGAAATTCGAGAACCTTGATTCTGTGGGACTTGTTTTGATTTCAAAATAAAAATCGGGTAATACAAAATGAGTTCCTAATGAATCATTGTGGGTGGGTAATGGATTTGGATGAAAGGGAAGGAAATCTATTGCCCTTTTGCTAGATATTGAATTATTAGAAGGAATCATGAGCAGGTATGGATGGGCTCAATGGAAAGTGATTTTCCTTCTGAACGTACCACGACGATGATGAACTTCCGGTGTGCACTGATTCCCATATTGTTCGTGATGAGTCGTCGCTGGGAGTACCACTGGATGCTGGTGATTGGTAGCGATTCCACGGAGCACGTCATTGTCGCATTCTCTCCTTCCGTCACGCTGATTTGACGCTCAAAAATACTTTGCGTGATTATCGGGGGGCAGGCAAAGTCCGAACTGTCCAGCTCCGAAAATCGTTTTCCTGGAAATCAGAATTCATTCTTTGACACCAATGCAGAAAAAAAATGCCAAAGATTTGTAGTTATCGTGAAGTGGGTTTTTAAAAAAGGTTTGAAAATGAAGCCTGGATCAGATGGGTACTACAAACATAAAAAAACACAAAGTCAGCATCAGCACCACCATAACGGAAGGAAAATCCGCCGAGTTTAATGGTGGGGAGCCTTCCCCCCCCCCTGCTTTCCCTAATTCCCAGTAGCTCCTTTCTCTTGATTACTCCCAGAGTAGGATGGTGGAATGTTTGAAATTTCGTTAATTCTGGAAACCTTTTGAGTGGGGCTCCTAATGGGAATTTTATGCTTGTTGATGATACTTGGCTCCCTCATAGTTCATTATTATGAGTTCTCCCTGACAGAAAATCATTTTTTCCGGCACCATTTATTAGGGTAGTGGTGATGGTAAAGGAGCTAAAATTCGAATATCGACTCAGTGAAGCGAGCCAATCAAAATGGAGGATTTCTGGGGCGAAAGTTTCGTAGCGCTGCTCCCTTGATGAGTTTCCTTTTTATAGCCCCCCTTCTACTTGGCATGAATGTAATTTCTTTCCTGGGAAAAATCCTTGGAAGAGTTCAAAGGTTTCCCATCTGATTATTTGAATTTGATTAGACTCAATATGTCATCTCCTTTCCACCATCATCAGTCAAGAGAACTCCAGAACCTCGAGCCCTGTCGCTAGGCTTCCGCTCCTAGTCTCCTAATTCCCAAGGAGGGAAAGGCTGGGGATTATGCGGCAGGAATCCATTTTCTAGCCATTCCGAGCTGAGTTATAGTTTAAGAAGGAGGGAAAGATTAAATAAAAAAATTCCTGAGGAAATCTCAAGAGGCAGAAATACCGGGTCTCCTTGTTCCTTACCTCCAAGTCTCGAGGGAGAATGACAAGTGGGTGAAATCGGATGCGGAATCTTCTTTGTGTCGATCCATACTTTGAGCTCCCGTAAGCGACAGTCACAGTCCCATGGATTGTCATGTAACTCAATCCCACGGAGCTGGGAAAAGGACGTCACCTGGAGAATTTCATCAACAAACGAAATTGAAAATAATATACTTGTCAAAGGAAGGAAAAATTGGAAAAACAAAGGAAAGAGGTTATTTGTCCAGGGGAACCGGATTTCAAAGATTGGCGGGGGTTTCAAGTGCACTCTCCTCCTTCCGTCCTCGTTGGGAGCAGGAGCAGGGGATTGGTTGTTCAAAACCACGTCTAGAGGTCATTGACCTTTGTAGAACCCACTACTCTCTGTCACCAAAATCGAATCGTCACTACCTAGGGCTTATCTAACGAGGGAATCCCACCGGGTGTGACGCTCTGCGTTCCAATTCAAAACGCCTTCAGCCATTTACTCTGGAAAGTTTGAAAATTCAAATAAAAAGGCGCCATGTCATGGAATCCACTTGTACTTGGAGCTGAGAGCTGGAGGAATCTTGCTTCAAATCGGTGGGTTACGGTTTGAGATTCCCTCGTAAGTTTCCAAAAAATATATTTCGTTGGCGGTAACTTAAGAAGCGCACGCCCCTTTTGAAGAAACAACCTTGGGGACATACTTAAATTATATAAGCCGACGGATGGGTGGGTCGGGCGGTCGCTTATACCTGGGTTGGATTACGTCGTAATGTTAAACTCCCATAAGAGGTGGGTGGGGTGCAAAATGGCTAAATAATGCTTATATAATTTAAGTATGTTCCCTACACCAAAACTGCTCCAATTTCATCATTAGACTCCAAAGGTCACGTCGTCATTTCTGTTCCCCAGTAAAATTCAAAAGAAAACATAATTCAATCTTCTTCCTTTTTCAGAGAAAAGAGTGGATTGATTTCTACGGAATAACGAGTTAGAACGAAGTGATTTTACCCATTTTTCTAACAAGTCCTTCAACAAAAAGAAGACTGGTTGGGGCCTACCCAGCAGAAATCAATAATACGCGCGTGCGAGGAGAAAATTTGTAAGAAAGAAATCCTTTCCCCGTCGTCGTCCCCGTCAGTAATTTTAATTATTTTTCCATGGCTTCCATTCCCAATGGAGAAGCACACGGAAGAAAGGCGGACAGGGGCAGGGGCCTGGGATTCTCGTCGTTATTCTTTAGTTTTCGGTAGAAAAAAAAATCCGGAACCAAGGGACCGAAGACCAAAGGATGCGTTTTTGTTTTTGCTTACTTTAGGTTCCGAGCCTCCGCACGCCCGTTTGATTTATCATTCCAACCGGAGAATTCAATCCATTTCGACAAGACAAGGGAAAAAAGAACTCAAATTACAGGAAAGCTGGGAGCGTCGTCGAAGGCGTGTGGAAAGGATTATTAACTTTTCCCTGAAATGGAGAAGAAGAACAATAGGTTGGAAGATGAGAGGAAAATGAGGAATGCTTGTCTATAAACTTCTTTTTCTTCTTTTTCCTCTTGAAATATAAACTGATGATGGAGAAGAAGAAGAAGAAGATGATGATGATGATGAAGATGATGGGGAGAGGAAGAAAAGAATCCGATCTACTCAATAACATCTTCCCCGAATACCCGGAAGACAAAACGTAAACCCTGAGGAATATGAGACGAATCCCGGGTGGAATGGAATTTTGGACCCTGATCATTATGACCAGATTTCATGATTCAGTGGACTCCAGTCTCTAGTTTCATTATTTTAATGGACTCTGCCAACCGGGAAATCTTCACCTCACCTCAATTTTAGTAATAGGAACTAAAGGGCCCTGGCCAGAATCTTCTAATTGTCCTTTGTAATTGAAACCCATCACCCAATGTAGTACTATCCTTCCCTTTTGTCTCCCACCATCCGCCGCCGCCATTTTCACCATTTAGAGACTCACTCCGCCCGTTATGCCTCAGTAATTCGATATTGTTGTCTCCGCTTCCATTTCTCCTCCAAAAGCATTCCCCCCGTCATTCAAAAATACGTCAGGCCAAGGCATTGTCTCTCCCCTCGACCTCGGTGGATGAGGAGGTGGGGCCAGTTGGGAAAACAAAGGGCGGATGGCAAATGGACTCCACATTTGCAACTGACACCGCAAAAACAAAAAGGACAATGGGGGGAAACTTATTTTCAAAGTTCCCAGAAATCCATTAAAACGTGAAGTGGTCGTGGGGGAGATGGTCGACGGAGCTAAGAATTGTAAGGCGCAGGCCCAATAATCCGGCATTTGTTTCAAACCTTAAGTAGAATTCATAAGGATTCTTGCGAGGTGCCCTTAAAGGGTGTATGTAACCCTGAGATTTCGAACCCATCCACTTTTCTAGATAGTCTGAAGAAACTTTGATTCGCTACCTTCGTTCACACACGACTGTGAGGTTCCCTTGTGAAAGTGGGGAAGATTGCTTAAATTTTATAAACGGAAATATTGAAATTTTGGTCGTCTGCTTTCCCTTTTCGTTTCGAAGAGCTGTATTTTTGTGTTTGAATTTTGCGAATTGCTATATAAACCCAACGCCGCTCGCACTGCGTGCAATGTGAAGCAATTTCGGAAAGCATTTGCCCTATTAGGAGCACCATTCTCATTATCCTTGAAAGTAGGAAAAGAAGATGGTGCTCCAAGGAGAGAAAAGGGTTCTCCTACTTTCTTTTTTCAAAGGAGAAAAGCAGGGAAAGGTTCCTTTCTTTCTCCGAACCTTCTTTATCTTCTTCTTATTGTGTTTCTGGGGCCAAATTACTTATTATAATTTTTTTTATAACTGCCGCCGGAGAGAGGAAGGAATTAGATGGAGCGATTAGGGTTAAAGTTGGCAAAGGAGGAAAAAGTTGAAAAGATAAAATCCCTTACTACACTACAGAACGTCTTTCCCCACCATTCCTGTCTCTGCCGAGTGAATAGAGGACCAAAATGGAGTTTTTCTATTGGCGGGAGAGCATCATTTACTTCCCGCTTCCGGGAACTTTCTCCTCCATGTCATGTTTTGGCATAAAATTATCATCATACACAAGATTAAGGGCGCGTCCATGTTTTCGGCTGGGGCCCAAATGGAGAGACCCAAGAGCCCCCATATCCCGCGCTCCCAGACCCCCAGCTCCACAACACTTCGGGTAAATAAAAATTGGCTTCAAACTCAAAAAATTATCGACTCATAACTTGATAAAGCCCCGAAGTTATTTTCTCCATGAAGGGACTTGAGCGGCTGAAAAACTTAAATCTACAAGGAGGGTTTAAGGGCTGCCATGCTGGATCTTCCATGCTCAATTCCCTACGCTGTCGCTGGAGCTGGAATGCTAAAAGTTCATTAAGTCCGTGCACTCGGGTGGAAGGAGGAGAATGTTAATTCGGTGTGACAGTTTTGGGTTATTGGATCCCATCGACCAACAAGGCAACTTGAGAGAGTAAGGAAGACAAAGGGCAAAGGGAAATTTATTCCGGGTAACAACAGAAGAGGTTCGAATTCCTCTCTGTTATCAAGCCTTGAATAATAACCCGGCCGGGAACTGGGTATGGAGAATGAAGTGGAATTGAGTGATTGATTACCGTGACGTTGGTTAGTGTCGTGAGTTGATTGGAGGTGATCTTGAGTGACTCCAGAAGTTTGAGATGACTGAAGGCAGAGTCCTCGATTCGAACTAGTTGGGACCGACTTAGGTCAAGCTTCATCAGTTGGGACGCATGCTCAAAGGCTCCAGCTGGGATTCGGACCAGGGAGTTGCCGGCTAAATTCAATTCTCTGAAATCATCAAATAGTGAGAAACTATTTTTAAAACGTGACAAGTATAAGATGGAGAAATTCTGGTGGAATGTGTGATGTGTGTAGCTATTTTTGGTTTAAAAATGCGACAAGTAAGGTTCTGGATTATGAGTTCATCTTAAGGTTCATGAGTAGTAAGTTGTAGTAGCTTTCTCCTTTCTTTCTCCTTCTGGAGGGGATGATGATGGAGTTGATGGAAGTTTTATTTAGGACTTGGAAGTTACTAGAGAATTAAAAACTCCAAAGACTTTCCCCTCGGAGAGAACCTAATTATGTGAAAGTCTTTAAGTGTTTTTAGGGGGAAAGGCAGGAGAATTTGTCCGTGCTCCAGAGCTCCGAATCAAAAGCAGGCACTAGGCACCGGGAAAGAACTTTTCCTGGAAAGATGAAAAAGAGAAAGTTTCCATTCCGTCGTCGTCCTTAGACCTTCGTCTGTTCCCGTCAGGAAGAAGACAACCTCAAAGTAGAATTTTCGCCCCAACAAAACAAAAGACAGACTCAAGTGGGTATTAAATATTTTGATACTCGGAATTTGATTTGAAGGAAACAGGAGCATCTAAAGGGTACTCGGGATGATGGGAAAGTCAAAGGGAAAAGATGGAGGGCCTGGAAAATCCCACAGCCACCAGCGGCTACAGAAAGTCGAGTCGTCTTGGGAATTAAAACCTCAGGCTGGAACTTTCTCTTGAATTCAACTTTGGACCATTTTGCTCCTTTTCTTTCTTTGTAAAATGTCGCCTACCAATGACGAACCTTCCACAAACAAGGATTGATTGTAGAAGTTAAATCGCTTAATTTAAACAAAGGGCAGCTCTCCTTCTTCCTGATTTTCATCCTAGCCTGATCACCATTTTCCATCTCGAGATGATGACAAAGTTAGCGGGCGTCGTCGTGAGTGTCGTCCTTCGGCCCCTGTCGGCCCTTTCCGGAACTGCGCTCGAAAACACCCAATTTGGTAAACAACTTCTACGACTCGACGACCCAACTGGATTGATTTTATAGTCAAAAGGGGATAAATTGAGTCATTGATTGGTGATTTGAGTGTTTGGATAAACGGAATCCAAAGTGTGTCGTAACTACTCTATTGGAGATACCCACGGGTTTTAATCGATACCGGGTTCCCGGGTGCCGAATTCCCGGTTCCGCAACTCTTTTATTTTGAAGTTTATTTTCTTGTGTATGCGTGGCTGTGGGTCTAACGGTACTCGAGCCTCCCTGACAGGACCGTGTGATGTGTGTGTATTGAAAGGAGGAAGTTATCACACAGTTTCTGTGTTGGAGGAAAGCGGAGAAAGTTTTCACAGTTTGTTTGTCATTGAAAGAGAAATGAAGTACCTGAGAAATTGTGTGGACTTAAAAGCATTTGTAGGGACAGCCGTCAGGAGATTATAACTTAGATCTAATTCAACAAGATTGATGAGTTCATTGAAAGCGAGGGGATCAATTTGACGGAGGCGGGAGTTTCGGACGTAAATTCTTTGCAAGTTCAGTAGACCCGCACGGAGGAAAGTATCCCGGGGAAGGACGCCTAGGCGGTTCCCGGAAATGTTTAAAACTTGCGTCTCGGCGTAGATTCCATCCGGAAGAGCACTCAAGTTTTGATTCTCGCACTCGACCTGTGGAGGAACAATCAAAAATAAATTAAAATTTAAAAAAAAAAATGGAAATGGGGATAAATTGATTAGACGACGCGTGGCACAGAGCCACGTGCGTGTGTTCTGCCCCCGCATCAACCCCCAAGTTGACAATTAATATCAATTTTTAATTTTCTAATTCCCTACCTAACAGCTTTCATTTCTGCTTTTATTATTTTTTTTCACAGTATTCAAAATTGGGCTACAGTTGGCCCCATTTGAAGAAAAGGGACCAAGCTAAAAGATTTTTGTCCAAAAACATTTTTCCACCACCGAATACATTTATGTCTTTATTTGATTTATTTACAAAAGGAAATCAGCGTTCCCTTCTTCTTTCCTTCCAGCCTCTCTTCCTCCCTCCATTTCATTCCAGGGAAAGAAACTAAAAGTAAAATAAAACTAAAAACGGAGGAGCAGAAACAAGAAACTTAAATATAGAAGTTCTGCGTGATTTTGGAACTTTTGCACAAGACTGGGCTCATCAAGACCTGAAAAACTGAGAGTCGTCTAGATTTTCTAGCAGATTTTCCAACAGTCGAAAGAGTCTCGTGCCCTTTTTTTCAGAATAAATTCAAAAGAGATGGAGAGATGCGATGGAAAAAGTTTAATTCCGAGTCAACTTTTTTGAGTCAAAAAATTAATTGCATGCAGGCCAGGAATAATTACGGACGGTGAGAAGGCGGTAATGGGATTTTCTACTTTTATTTTTCTAACCATAAATCCTTCCAAACTCCAACACAAGCAGCAACGTTCGTTCCTGCAACGTCGCTGAAAAGTGTCGTCGCCCAGTTCCTGATGGCCGGGAATTACAAAAAAAAACATTCCGTCGCCCACGCTTTTATCATCTTGAAGCGCCTTTTTTCAGAGTCCGAATCCCAAATTTTGGATCCCCCGCCATGATCACAGAGTTTAAGTTTTCGAGGCAATTATAGCATCGAGAGCGGGCTGGCTTGGGATTATGCAAACAATGTAATTAGTTTCCAGTGTTTCCTTCAACCGCCGCTTGCTTGCTTTCATGCGACGGAGAATTGCTACTCGATACCCCTCATCAATATATCTCCGTAGTGGGAAATTTAAATTCCGCAAGGGTCCTAATCAAAGGAGGCGGGAAATTTGAAGAGGTAATTCTCCAGTAATGTCGCCCACTCACTTATTGCCTTTCTCCGCTCAATAGCCCTGGAAAGTCTACGAGTAGAAAGAAAGGCGAAACTCCAGTAGCGAGCTGGAAATTAAGGGAATTATTCAGGCGAGCCGATAATTTATGTTTGTGTAAACAAATAATTATTGGCTCAGGCTTCCAGTTTATGAAATTATGATTTAAGGGGAAGTAGCCTTGTTGCCAAACATAATGACTCTTAAACCTTGTTTTTGTGGCGCACCCGCAGATAAAAACAATGCAATTTGATTTAAAATTGTTAAGTTTTGCCTTGGGTAAGTCAAAGTTTTGAATTTGAAATCGAAGCAAACGGGAAACACTTGGCGGGTAATTCGCGCATTGGATTCCATGTTGGCCTATCGAAGAATCCAGGAATTCCTGGCCGATGCTCTAAATATTTGGAGTAAGAACGATATTATTATAGGAATATAACAATAGGATTCCTCATTCCCCTTATCTATCACTTGGAATTGATCCTTGGTAGTTTTCTTATTGGATTCTAAGGGGGATGAAGAAAGTTAATACGCTTAAGCCCTTCCAGGATCAGGATCCCAATCAACGCTCCAGCAGAAGAACCAAAAGACGCGGTTTCCTTACCGTTTGTTTCCCATTTTTCCATTTGCAAATGCAAACAGAGGGACATCCATCAGCTACGTGGAGGACAAAATTAAAGAGACCAATCCAGAGGAGGAGTCGAACAAGGGGAAACATGGAACCACGGGAACCACCATTGACACTTCCTGCCCCACCACCACCACCACCACCACATCTTTCCAAAGAAATCCAAACTGACACCATTGTCCTCACTTGTATTATTCCAGGGAATCTAGGGCGGGAACGATTTGGCACCAAATAACAATGTCACTCTTACGACCAGTTGGGGCCGGAGAAATGGTGACAAGGGACGAGGTGCGACGTGTCATGATGTGAACCTTGGTAAACTTTCTGGCCCAAGTGTCCAATTAGTTCTAACTTTAGAATCCGGGGAAGATTCACCTCCGCCAACTTTAGACCGTTGGAGCGCACCTTCGGAAATGTGATAACCAAAGTGAGCCGGGAACGTGGGCCCAGGGTATAATTCAATGAAGCCAAGTGTCAAATTGTTTGCGGCAAGATGATGATGATGGGAGTTGGCCCGTCCTAAAACTATTGTACTCTGGTATACCAAATCTCTTCAATTGTTTACTTGCAGTTGGAGGAGGAGGATAGGATCTCGTCGTCGACCGAGGATGAAACTGGATTCTTCATTTTTCTGCAATTACAAAATCGCTGCTGGAATTCCAAGGTCAAACAAGTTTGTAAATTTACACTCCCTCTCATTCAGTTTTTGATGGGGAATGGATGCCTCAGCCCCACTACTGAACACAGGGATTTCACTTTCCAGTTTCAGGAATCTGACCAAAAGCGTCTCATTCCAATAACGACGACGCACGCCGGTTTCAGTATTCCCCACTCAAGGTTTTCGGAAATGTGGCTGGAAATGCTGCTGGAAATG